>BCLH01000586.1:8594-80607 GCA_001602315.1 Zoysia pacifica
CGGCGCCCGCCGAAGAGCGCCGCAGCCCGCTCTGCGGCAGCAGCGACTTCATCATCGCCGCTGCAGCCAGATCTGCCCCCGCCCGCCGCCACTCCCCTCGTCAGAATCGAATCGGTCGTGCTCGTCGGCAGGTGGGCGAGGTGAGCTGGATAGGAGTAGTTTTTGAGAGAAGAGGAGAGAGTTTGGTGGCGGGTGAAGTGCGGTGCACGAAACAGCAGGTGCGGAGGTGAGGTGGGCTATCAATTTGAGAGCAGTGGGGGAAAAAAGCACGGATTAGGGGTGGGACAGAGCGCTGGGTTCGCGGTGCCCAACGGGGACGGACGGCGGACCGACGGAGGCGTGAAGCAGCGGAGCGCGTGCGCTGCGCGGTCACCGGGGGTCGCCGGTGTTTTTCCGCGTTCGGCGACGGCGTATCCCTTGTTCCGCGTGTTTTGGGCTGCAGCGTCGTATCCCACACCGAAGTGTCGGTTTTGACTTAATATTTGACTATTCTTATTTAAATTTTGTGTAAATATAAAATAAATAACCAATTTTCAGTGTTTGGTTGTAATAGGTTAAGGATTGGATTACATATTTTGTTAAACTAAAATACCTTTTGTCTGAATAAAATGTAAGTAATATATAGCAAAGTATAGACAGATAATTGATGGTTTTGTTTTATAATGTCAACACACTGTATATATAAATACCTTATTATTAGAAAAATAAAACATGATAAAATGCGCAAGCCTCCACCGAATATCTCGACTACCGAACATATATGTCAATAGTAGGATATAAAAATATTTTGCAAACCGATCGATGTGGTATGACATTGCAGCGTACTTCCTTATTATATAGAGCGACCAATAAAAATAGATAATATGAATAGTCATAATTTTTTCTTATTATTGTGCTAATTTATTCTCATATCTTGAATGTGGAATGGATCAAGATTAGTGACTGAAAAGCTGCTAAGCATCTGTTCAATGAAGAGATACTGGAAAAGATGCTTATTAAACGGATAAAAAAAATCATGGATGGAACATATGTGCTATTTGAATCATGGTGAGCCTTATAAAAAATCACAGTTTGTGGGCACACCATTTTTTCTACTGACCAACCAACTTTTAATAGCAATTTAAATGGTAGTAAAATTTTATAGCCAAACTTTTTTTTAAAAATGTATGCATCGTAAAAAACTGAACACACCCATAATCTAAAAAGAACAGTTATTGTGCTTATGGGGACCATAGCATCTGATCCTCGTCAAGATCAACGAGGGTGATTTGAAGTCAAATGTTGAACGAGCGATGTTATTTGTTGCATCTACGTACTAGAAATGACACACATCAAAGAGGGAGGAAGTGGGGCAAACAAAAAGAGTAATATTATGTTTGTAGGAAGTTCATAACATTATGAAGTTACATCTACATATACCACACAGACCAAAGAGGGAGGAAATGGTGCAAACAAGAGGAGCAATATTACGTTCATAACATTATGAAGATAAAATATTTTGTGCGCCATTTGAAACGCTTGAATTTTACAGAAACATGGCAGGAATTTCACAAAAGAAATGCGGAAATAGAAAATTTTCTCGTGTTTCTAACAGAGCTTCAGCCTTGATTATCCTATCATCATTTTTTAGCATCCACAATGTGTTTCAAAAGTTGTTCATAAGTTATAAAATATTTTTTAAAGTAGATCATAAGCATTATGCAACTTGTTCGTAAGAAAAAAAACAATTAAAACTATTCATAATGCTATGACAAGTCATAAGAATAAAAAATTAGTTGTTCTCTTTTTTTCACTTTCTATTGGTGCAGCATACTCCGTTCGGTTTTAAAATATTAACACCGTCGACTTGTAATATTAACTTTAGTCATTCATCTTATTAAAAAATTTGTTCAAATATGTAAATTTTTGTTATTATTTGATTTATCATTAGTAAAATTTAAATGGCAACTAATAATTTTACATATTGGAACAATTTTTTTAATGAGACTAAATAGTCAAAATTGATGTTAAAAATCAACAGCGTCAATAATTTAAAACTAAAAAAAAATTTTTTTATTTTTTTAGTTGGTTTTAGTTGTTGCTACACATTGTACATACTCTCAACAACTAAAACTCATTTACAACTTGTCTTATGGTCTACACACTGTAGTTACCCTTAAGGGCAAAAGTGTCATTTCACGTCACTATCAGCTCTATCCCACACAAAACCCTCGGCGCCTCTTCGTCGCTTCGGCCTCCGCCGCCTCTGATCCCCCGCTAGGCCCCAAACCCTCGATCCGCCGCCAACCCCAGGCTCCCCACCATGGCGTCGATGCTGGTAAGCGCCTCACCACTCCGCCGTTCCTGCTGCTGTCCCGCCGGCTCCTCCCACTGACGCTTGTGTTCCCCTCGTTTTTCGATCCCGCAGCAACCGCAGATCATCCTGCTGAAGGAGGGCACGGACACGTCTCAGGGGAAGGCTCAGGTGGTGAGCAACATCAATGCGTGCACGGCGGTCGCGGACACCGTGCGCACCACGCTGGGGCCCTGCGGCATGGACAAGCTCATCCACGACGATAAGGGCGGCACCACCATCTCCAACGACGGCGCCACCATTATGCGCCTCCTTGACATCGTCCACCCCGCCGCCAAGATCCTCGTTGACATCGCGAAGTCGCAGGACTCCGAGGTGAGCCCACCGAATGGCTTGATTAACTTGCCCGAGTCGAGTCAGTGTTTGGCCTGCTGTGCAATGTGAGTTTGTGCCGTGCATTCCGTATGAAGGCTCCGCAGTCAGCTGATCCGTTTGGTCTTACACGA
Source organism: Zoysia pacifica (assembly GCA_001602315.1). Lineage (NCBI taxonomy): Eukaryota > Viridiplantae > Streptophyta > Magnoliopsida > Poales > Poaceae > Zoysia > Zoysia pacifica. The sequence goes on from BCLH01000586.1 coordinate 11,394, forward strand.
GATTCTATAGTAGAAGTGTCAATGGAAGCTTTGAAACCTCGATTGGGTTTTTTATTCGCGAATTAACGCGAAATGAAGCTTAAATTTTGCGTGTGGTTCCATCTGGATCTATTTGCTTCACCTTTGTTGCTGAAATATGCGTATGTGATGTATCAACTCATGTATTCCTTTTAATGATTTTTGTCCAGTGGCATTTTCATTTATACAATATCCTGATTGGCCTCATATGATGTCTTTTCTATAGTTTATTTGATCCGCAGTTATAGGTCACTCACTATTGACGTTTAGAGTATATACTGGCGAAAACATCATGATGTTTCACAAGTTGGTTTGATATGAAGTACTGTCATTCTTACTCATTATTTTAGTGAGTTGCTTGCTGCCTCTAGGCCCGCAACAGTTTTATTCCGGTCCATCTGTTTATGATTGCACAGTAATATGAAGGTCATGATATTCTCTTTTTCAGGTCGGTGACGGGACCACTACTGTGGTGCTTCTTGCTGCTGAATTCTTGAAGGAAGCAAAGCCTTATATTGAGGATGGGGTGCATCCTCATAGTCTAATTCGCAGTTATAGGACTGCTGGCCATTTGGTAAGTATGCATGCTGTTCTTCTCTTTTAATATCTGTACATAAAGTACCTTGCCGATTGTCAGATTTCATTTTCTAATTCACATGAGGTTCTCACGACTCCCAGGCAATTGAGAAGGTCAAAGAACTGGCTGTTAGCATAGAAGGGAAAAGCCTTGAAGAAAAAAAATCACTGTTAGCCAAGTGTGCTGCAACAACGCTGTCATCAAAGTTAATAGGTGGGGAGAAGGAATTCTTTGCTCCCATGGTTGTTGACGCTGTTCTTGCCATTGGCAATGATGACAGACTTAACCTTATTGGAATAAAGAAGGTAGCTTATTGAGATATTTGTATCATTATGTTCTTGTCTAAATCTCATCTTTATGGTATATGCTAGTACTGACTAGGAAACAGCTTTCAGTTCCTACCTCTTAGCAATTAATATTCATTGTGATTTAGATGTTCTTACTCTCAAACTGCTACTAGGTTCCTGGAGGTAATATGAGGGATTCCTTCCTTGTTAATGGCGTTGCCTTCAAGAAAACATTTTCATATGCTGGATTTGAGCAACAACCAAAGAAGTTCTTGAATCCAAAGATTCTTTTGCTGAACATTGAGCTAGAGTTGAAATCTGAGAAAGAAAATGCAGAGATCAGGTATGTTAACTCTAGCCAAGCACCTGTTACACTATCTTGATTTGTGCCTGTATTTTGTTCAACATTTCTAGTTTTGCCTTACCTCACTGTAGTCTTTCCCCCCTAGATTGTCTGACCCCATGCAATACCAGTCTATTGTTGATGCTGAATGGAACATTATTTATGACAAGCTAGACAAATGTGTAAAGAGTGGGGCAAAAATAGTGCTTTCTCGGTTAGCAATTGGTGATCTTGCAACACAGGTATGTACTGTTTGACCATTGCAAGGAATTATATTATTTTTTATTCCCTGAATTGCTTCTCTATAGCACTGTAGTTTGAGCTCAACACATCTTCTATTTGCAGTATTTTGCAGATCGTGACATTTTCTGTGCTGGACGCGTTGCTGAAGAAGATTTACAACGTGTTGCAGCAGCAACTGGTGGAACAGTTCAGACATCAGTGAACAATGTTGTCGATGAGGTGATCTTATTTCATTCTTATTTTCATCTATATATGGATATTTGACTTGATTGTAAGTATATATATCATTTGCCGATAAACATAAGCTTTCCTTACTTATGCCAATTTTTTCCTTGAAAAGGTTCTTGGTTCTTGTGAGATTTTTGAGGAAAAACAAGTGGGCAATGAACGCTTCAACATATTTAGTGGTTGCCCTTCTGGTCAGACAGCAACCATAGTCCTTCGTGGTGGTGCAGATCAGGTACTATACTGCTGTAAATGATCCCCAAATTTGAAAATTATCATAACAGCACTAACGATGTTGTCTTATGCTGTATTAGTTCATTGAGGAAGCTGAAAGAAGTCTCCATGATGCTATCATGATTGTTAGGAGAGCTCTTAAGAACTCTACAGTTGTGCCTGGTGGTGGTGCTATTGATGTATGTACCGTAAACTTAAGCTAATGGTGCAATCTTCTCATCTATTGTGATATTGATCTTTTTTTTCTTTGTGCTTAAGATGGAAATAAGCAAGTATCTCAGGCAGCATGCACGGACTATAGCTGGGAAGTCTCAGTTTTTTGTAAACTCATTTGCTAAAGCCCTTGAGGTATATATTCCTGGCACTCTTCTCATATCATAGTAAATTTGTCTCTATTGTTGCAATCTTATAGAAGAAGCTTCTAAGATCTGTCCTTGAGGGGTGCACAGGATTTCAAAGAAACCCTAGGGTGGATTGAAACTAATGACCTCTTGGAATTGTAACCTTTGTTTAATTGATGATTTTGCATGTGATATTGCTCGTATACAACCAAAAGTACAAGCTAGAGTGCTGTATGTAATGGTGGCATTTAGGAAACATGATGAATAATGCTTTCGTGGCCTCTTAAAAATGGAACTGCAAAAATCCAACATGGTACGGTAATAGTAGCAGTATGCCTGCACTACGATCTATAAATATCAATAATTGATTTGTAGTTACGTGGCAATTGCAAAAGGGCCTTTAGCCTAGTGGTTAAGGAACCTGGTAGCACCCCTCAGGTCTTGGGTTCGATTTTCTGTGGGAGCGAATTTCAGGCAAAGGGTAAAAAAAATCCTCTCGTATGTCCCACACCAAAACATAGGTCTAAGGCCTAGCATAAGCTCACATGGGCAATGGTTCCGCTGTGTAAGGGCGGCAGGGGTTCGGGGATTTTCTCAATCTACATGAGGTCTCTTCTTCTTAGTGCAAAACCGTGGGGGTGGTCTTACCGCCTGCAGGTCGAGTTTTTAGTTGTGGCAATTCACATGGTTTTGTACTTTATTTGACATATTCTTATTCAGATACATTACAGTGTTTTAGTATACACAATGCAATTCCTGAGCTGAAGTAAATCTGCCTGCAGGTAATTCCAAGACAGCTTTGTGACAATGCTGGATTTGATGCAACTGATGTGCTTAATAAACTCAGACAGAAACATGCTTCTGGTTGGTGACTTTGTACTTTCTTTTTTTCAATAGTAAACATTTTTGCAAGTTTGCAACTCATGCAAGCCATGGCTGAGCAGTATATCAATGCACTAAAAAATCGCAGTACTTTCATCTAACTCTTTAGTCACTTGTAACAGGTGAAGGTGCTAACTACGGCATGGACATCCTCACTGGTGGAATTGCAGATTCCTTGGCCAACTTTGTGTGGGAACCTGCTGTCGTGAAGGTAAATGTGCCTTTTCTTTTATTCATTGGTTTTCATATTTTTGTTCTTAATAGCTGTGGCATCAAACAAACATATGTTTTCTAGATCAATGCCATCAATGCTGCCACGGAAGCTGCTTGCCTTATTCTTAGTGTGGATGAAACAGTAAAGAACCCCAAGGTAAGGGAAATTATTGAATGTCTGTTACATGTCACTTATCGTCCTTTGACTTCTTTAGCTTGCTTTTAAGTACAATATTGTGCATTCCAAGACCTATAATGAGCACATGGTCTTGTAATCTTGTTACATTTTAAGTTTGTTGGTGAAATAAACTCAAAATCCTTGTAAAACGCAATGTCTCTGTCTCGTGATGATTGCAACCTTTTTTTCTCATTTATTGTACTATGCCTTGTCTAGTATTTGTTACTTGTCGGAGACGAGTGTTCTTTAGCTCCTAATTTTCGAAATGGAAAAACACCTCTTTCAAGTTACCTCAGTAATTCTTTTTTATTTCTCTGCATATTGGTGCTAGAAACCTGTTCCTTTTATTTTGTTGCTATATATGCATTATCCAAAGTGGTTGGACCCTTCCCTGCACCTTGCGCAAGCAGGAACTGCATGCACCGGGCTGTCCTTTTATGTGCATGATCCAAATATTTTCTCAGTAATCCACAACATCATGAATGCTTTGTAATGGAGAAGTTGTTTCAGCCAATCTCATATTCAGTTGTAGTAGTATCTTGGCAATTTTCTGCAAGTTCCTCCTGGTGCAAATATTTGCTAGAATGCACTAACGGGCTACCATCTATGCTTCAGTCTGAGAGTGCACAAGGTGATGCTGCTGCTAGTGCGATGGGAGGTCGGGGCCGTGGAGCAGCTATGCGCGGCCGTGGTGGAAGGGGTATGAGGAGGCGGTAATCTAGTCAAAGCTTGTAACTTCCAGTAGCTCATGTGGGTCAAATTTTGGAGCTAGGGTTTTCTACCTGCTTAGCTGGAACATATATGTGCGTTTGATGTTGGGTCATTAATGTGAGTTCAATGATTTTGTAAACGTGCAAGTCAGAGTAGCAAGGACGTTGCAAATATTCTATTAGGATTTGTAACGGAAGTCCACGGTCCATCTTGGTTGCTTTCCTGCATAGCATTTCGTAGGCTCATCAAGGGATAAATACTTTTGTACTGGGATTGTTGTTTCTATTGCACATGCAGTAAGGCTGGTTTCATTGTGATTGCAATTCAGCAAATACTATGCATTTTTACATTGCTCTCTGAAAGCGAACCGCAGTATTGTCTGCACTGGTTTATACTTTGGACTCTAGACCAGATATTGACAGAAAGATACGGACAGATGTCGCAAATCACCATAGATTAAACTTTCGTAGGCAGCATATAAGCCACAAAATTGCTTGTTGGGTAATATGCATGGGACCGTGCTAGGTCACACATTCAGTATATTATTAATTTCTCCATTTTGAAATGGTTGTCAGTTTAAATTTGAACTACACAGCGATACAAATTTTAGAGTGGGGAGTTCTTGTTGCAGTAAACATTGAGCAAAATGTTAACCTAGTAGCCATTGGGGGGTGTTTGAAAATTGCTGACCTTTAGATTTACCTCCAAACCTCTTTAGTTGAATTGGATGGACTAGAATTTTCTTAAATGTGATTATTTTGAAAAAAAAAATTGTATGTAGTATCATTTTGAAAATTGTTACTCTACTGTTGTTGTTCAATTAGGCTGCAACTCTTTACCTTAACAAGTGCTCCTAACTTTATTTTTTTAAAAAAAAATCAAGCGAAATTATGCTAGGGCAGATTGGAATTGGAAATTTTGGAATAAGCTGACAGGAAAGGAATCGCATGAGATCGGTCTGGAGGGGAAGGAACGCGTACGTATATATATGCTCATATCATAAGCCATTCACCGTCCACCTATACGCGTCAAGAATCGATCGAACATCCTGGCCTGTTCATGGGAAGAGAACGAAATCGAAACATGATAATCGAAATCGAAACTTTCTCAAAACAAGCAATTAGCGCCGTGAAAAATATGGAATGCCCATCGATATACTTGTAAAATCCAAATTCCATTCGAGTGCCACTCGCCACCATGAATTGGATGTTCACCTACGGCGTGAGCACGACGACAATGGGTCCTGACACAGCTATGTGCGCCGCACCCTTTCAGCCTGACTGCACACCCTCCCCGAGCGGCAGCGATCAAGAAGCCGATCCCGTCTCCTCCCCGTCGGCGGCTTCGTTCTTATCATCCTCCTCATCGTCGAGCACAGACCACCTCAGTTTCATAACGTCCGGGGAGAGAACCTCGTCCGCCTCCCCGCTGTGCTTCGGCGCCGGGAAGCTGCTGTGGCGCTCCAACGCGGGCGGCGCCCGCGCGCACGAGTCCAACAAGACGAGGCAGCAGGCGTCGGCAGAGGCGGAGGCGGCGCCGGACGTCGTGAGGAGGTGCCTGCGGAAGATTTCGAGGCGGCTGAGGAGGACCAGGGCCGTTAAGGATCAGTCGCCACCGCCACCGCCACCACGCGGCCGGGTCGACGACACGGCGCGTGAGCGGGCGGAGGCCCTGGCGAGCGCCATCGCGTACTGCAAGGAGTCGGTCCTCGGCTGCGCGTCGACGTTGCGTCTCGTGTCCTTGCCCAGCCTGGACCGCTGGCTGCGGGTGTGGCAGGAGGCCGAGGACATTGCTAATGCTAGCGCCACCGCGCACTGCAACAATTCCACGGACACGCAATGCCCGCCGCCGCCGCGACAACAGGACGGCTGGCTCCTCGAGAGGCACGCGAAGGCCACGCTCCTCAACGATTCGCGACGCCTTTCCTCGCCAAGCCGAGACGTTTCGGTCTCGAACAGCGGAAGCGCCGTCATTGCACACGGCCAGGAACCGCCGCACCGCGGCCACGGCACTGCTGACAGTATTTTTCTCTGATCCGTCAGTGACCCGAGAGTGTATGCAAACGTTTACCTCTGATGCCTTTCTCCGTGAACCCTTGCAGAATTCTGCGGCAAGGCGGCGGCGGAAGAAGCGACAGCGAAACTGTCGTCATCACCGCCTGTTCCTGTGAACCGAGAGTCTAACAATATCAGCGGCAGCTTCAACGAGATTGAGTTTCTGAAACTCTGCAGCGGGGAGGAGGAAATAATCTGTAGTGGCTTCATCACTATACGAACCTGAACAAACGGACTATCAGAATTGGATCAAATGCTGGAGAAGCTATAGATGACCGATAAACATGTATACAGTCTGCAGTCGTAGGCTAGTGAAGTTGTTCAGGCCGGGGTAGGCTCGAGTGTTTGTTCTATGCCTTGCAGTTGCAGCTTGCGGGACTGAAGCCGTTGGCGGTTGGCCGGAAACATTGGAGTTTTCACTGTATTCTAATGCGATCAGTTTCCTAATCGGATCGATCTGCTTCCGGAAAGGGAGCTGGGTGCGTCTATTTTCCAGTCGTATGATGAAAGGTCGAGTGGTTTCGACATCGTGAATTGCTCCCCCCTGCCGCGCTAAATCCGCCGTCGACGTCCACCGTCGTCGTGGCCTGCACAACCGCCACGACATTCCCCACCACCCGCAAGGCGGTGCCGCCGTCGGGCTGGCCAGCAGCCATGCCACTCCCGACAAACTGGCACTCCTATGTCGTGAGAAAAACGTGCTCGTAACCGCAGCACGTGCACCCCTCGAGTGCGATAGGGTGATCAACAATGAACTTCGTTTCATCTCCCGTTTGGTTGTTCCCCAGTTGCCGTTGTTTTTTCTGAAAACTAGCTGTTCAACATGGTCCTCCGATCAGACCAGCTCGTCAGTTCCGGTTAGCACCGACGAACCACGTCGCTGTTTGTTGCCCCTGATCGCTCTCTCCTTGATACCCGAGCACCGACGGTCCTTCTCAGGATTATGCTAATTGCTAGAGCCTCAGGATTCCTCAAGCTTTTTAGGTGGTGCTTGCTGTATCATTGAACGCGAGAACTGGAGCTCAGTTCTTCGAGGAAACATGAAAACTTATTACCAACAATTCAAATTTTGCTGGCTCTTGTTGCCAGGAGGAAATATGAAAAGTTGGCCGCAATTCTCTGCACTCTGGTCACCACCGAATTCAATTTTCCCCCTTTTTTCTTCCATTCACCCACCACCACCACCGACAGCAAGATCATCAACAACCCATCATTCATCGAAGGAGAACGAAGACCACAACTTCTAGTGGGCTGTCGACGTGCCGCAGAAGGCGTCGCGACGGACGGCGCTCCCGCCGCGGACGACGAAGTGGGCGAGCGACCGCGTGCTGGTCTCGGCGACGCGGTTCTCCTCGCACAGGAACTCCCTCGAGCACACCCGCTCTACCTCGCGCTCGTAGTCGTGAACCAGCACGTCCGTCACCACGCCCTCCCCCGTCCGCGTCCGGGCCAGCACCCCCGCCGTGAATATCGCCGACATCCTCCCCGGCGACGAAGCCGTGTACCTGCAAAAACGAACCGCATTGGGGATAGGAATTAGCTGAAGGATCAAACCCAGTCGAGAAATGAAGCTCATACAAAATGGATCTCGGAAGAATGGGCACCCTACCCGCAAGGGCCGTCGACGAGGATGACGTCCCAGGAGACGTCGTAGAGCTGGTTGGGGAGGTCGTTGATGGCGAGGTGGCAGTCGGAGAAGAGCAGGTTCTGGATGGGGCGGCACTCGGCGCCGCGGGCGGCCTTGAGGAGGTCCCGGAACTCCCGGACGGTGGTGGCGTAGGCGACGTCGTACGCCTCCAACCCCGGGTGCCGGCCCTCCAGGTGGGACACGTAGTACTGGTTCTCGTCGAGGAACACGGTCCGGCCGCCGTGGTTCAGCGCGCGCCACAGCGGCGTCTCCCCGCCGAGCCCGAACACCAGCAGGTTGCACGGCGCGCGCCGCTTCAGCACCGCCGCGATGGCGCGCACGTCCGCCCCCGGCATGCTCGGAGTCGAGTTCCCCCCGGCCCCGGCCGCAGCGTACTGGACCAGCGCGTCGAACACGTAGCCCGGCAGACCGGCCGCCGCCGCGCCGCCGCCGCTATCTCTCGCTGACACCGCAAACGCCGCCGAACCCGTCTCGGATGCCCCACCCGACCCCGGGTCCCGCGCCGCAGAGAGCAGCGTGGTTGCCAGGGACACGCACGCGCAGCAGGCCAAGAACACGGCGGCGCACACCCGCCGCCGCGAGCCAAGGGCCGCCGCTCCCAACGGTTTATTCGACGAGGGGTGGACCACCAGCAGCTTAGGCCCGCTCAGCGCCTTCATCTCCCCCACTTTCCCTTCCCAAACCACGAGCTTGAAACAGAGCAATGGCGAAGTGGCGCCGAAACGCGGGTGGTTGTGAGCTGTGACCAACTCCACACTCACAGCAGAGCGAGCGAGCGAGCCCTTTTCTGTGACACGAAACGAAGGGAGGAGGGCCGGCATCAAAAGCACGAGTTGATTGGAAACAAAGAATATCACTACCGTATAAACAAAGAGTTTATGAGTAAGCATTATATAATCTCCAAGATTTTTTTTAAGGAATAGATTACCCGTTTTTCCTTACCGCACAGATCCACTAGGATGGTTTTTTTTTTTTTTTTTGATACCTAAACCTGAACCTGAAGAAAGGCGAAAGTAGCAAGCCGTCTTGGTCTTAACATTGACGGGCCATATTTTAAGGTGGCTTCCCAAGAATAGAATGTTTGCAGGGCCATGTCTCCATTACAAAAGGAAAAGGGCGCGCTAATCTGACGCTACTACCCCACCAGACAATAAATAATTATTAGGTTCAATAATACTAGCGTCGAGTTAACAGTATCATCAAAATCAAGGAGCGTCGAAAGCAAAGTCTCGCCTTCTTATCAGATCTGCGATGGTTTAGTTTAATCGACCAAATATGAAGTTCAGTGTTCTGATAATGGAGTACAGCCGTTTTGCTGTTTAGGCTTCAGAAGTGGTAAATCTACTCAGTTGAATGCAGAATGAAACGCAAACGTAAAGCTAGCACAAGGACAAGCATTCGTGCTGCTGAACTATTCAAACAAAAAAAGGCTACGTGTTAAACTGCTAATGAAATGCGTGAACAATCATACTAGTTCGGATAGGTAAAACAAAGGAACAAGTAAAGTCCACGAGAACAGTCACGGTTAGGTACTTGCATGCCGAAAGTTCGACAGCCTGAGACTAGCCAAATGTACATTACCGACTTCTTGCCGTTCGCTTGAGGTGAATGGTCCAGTGTTATAGCAATTGGCAAGCTTTTAGGTGACGCTGAAATCGATTATATGCTTCCATAGAACCAATGGATCAAACAAACGGAGATAAGATATGTTAACTCTGAACAACTACATGTCTGACACCAGTATAATGCAGATAATGTACCTGAAAGGCGAAGATGCTCTTGGAGGTCTGCACCTAATGATGTTTCCTGAAAGGTACACATAAAATAGCCTTGAGCATGCTAACATGATGGTAAAAGTGTCACCGAAATGTAACTGTTATTATCTTTTGAGCGCATACAAAGAATATTGTCTCACAAATATAATATAGCAAGAGAAAAAAAAAAATTACACACACGACTCACGACCAATCTACCACGTCATCTGTTTTCACCAGGCATAGCTATTAACATCAGACGCACACCATTCATAATACACTGATTAAGCTTACAAAATCATTAACTAAACAGGTTTATCCTGACATCCATCAACAGGCATAATGAGTTTTGTGCACAATCGATTTCTCATAAACACTTAACAAAGTGTTCTGAACTCAATTGTAAATAGAGAACAACCATAACTTAAAATTTGTAGAAGATATGGAGTAAGGATCCCAAGAAACAGAAGATAGTGCTACAATAAAAGCCAGTTACACCATTTTATGAACATGAAAGACATGCATAACCTAACATCATGAGCAGCACATTAGCCCTCCATAAAAATGTCACCAGACTAGATAGGTGCAGAGGCTCAGAACCAGCAGTCATGCTCACTGTCACTTGTGCTGTTTGGAAAAGAGAAAAAAACACCTGCATCATCTTTCAGCTGTACTTAGGGGCGTCTATCATGTTTACGAATGCCCATCCTTGATTTGGCATATCTAAAAACATGTTAGGGAACTCAATCATAAGAACAAGAAATATGAACTACAAATATTGCAATCATAGATGGTTACTTTCAAAAGCTCTAGCATAAATCAACTCATTAGAGCTACACAGCCAAACAATATAAATGAGACTAACAAATTTTTGCAATGGTTGTGGATTGGTGAGACTGGAACATAATTGTCTGTTTGATTGTTAAAGGAAAGATTTGACTTGCTATGCCATGCTCTCATTAGTTGAGGTGAGACTCAAAAACAATTGAATTGGTGAAGTTGCAACTCGCAATGCAGCTGAAAGTTCAGGCACAACAAATGCGTTAATGTCACCAGTTTTCATCAAATGGCCCTAGTTAAATCAACCATATAAGCCCTAAAAAGGAATTTGCAGCTCAAAAGTGGCAAAATTAAATTCACATTTATAGGATACTCCAAACGTATTCCCTCTCCTGGTGATGAATACAGGATAACTCCTTGGAGACGATTTAGGGCTTCAGTTGAACTGTTCACATCCTGACAGAATTTATTTAGGGTTGCTTCAGAAAGTTTAAACACGGAAGGAAATTGTGATACAGAAAAAATTGCAGCATTATAAGAACAAAAAAAAAATTGTTTCAACTAATTCATGACAGCACATCAAAATAGTTTTGTATGGAAACTGTATATGCAGCTGCAGATCTATACTCAATGGAGCTTTGTACCGAGATTTAGGCATGCAACAAATCAAATACTCCCTCTGTCCCTTTTTATTTGACATTTTGAGTTTGGGCACGAGAATTAAGGAATGTGAAAAATGTGGGATGTACTGAAAATGAGTAGAGAGATATAGATAAGGATGTATTGGGATTAGAGAAAGATGTATTGAGAAGCGAGGATGACAAGTAAAATGGGAAAACTTAAAAACTCTAGGATGACAGGTAATATGGGACAAAGGGAGTACAAGGCAGTAAATGGAATTCGGCCAATATAGGAAAGCTTTGACCAAGAAAAAAAGTCATAAGCCACAGAATAGAAAATCTATTACTTGTCAATATAGTACTTGTGGATACAAAGAATGAGCAGCAAAATAATTTACATAAGCAACTAAAAGAAATAAAATAAATGCTAAAGAAGATAATGCTGCCTTTTCCACGGTATACCTTGAAATCAACGAATGCAACTGGAGCTCCAAGCTTATTTTGCATCTTCAGTTTCAGAAATCCCGCACAACTAACATGCAAATAAACTTGTCAGACAATAAAATAAAACCTTACCTCGTGTCATATATTCACAAGCATCAATAACCAACAATACCTTGAGAAAACATCTATTAGCTCCTGCTCTGCACAATTTGGACCAAGGTTTGCAACAAATAGTGTAGGGCATGGAGGATTATTCTGCGGGGCAAACATTGATGGATCCTGTAGGCAGGTGAACAAAACGAGCTTTAAAGTTGTTTTTTTAAAAAAAACAAATTGGTCCATGTGAGTGAGTGAGTGAGGAAAAGAAGACAACTGAAAGTATCTAGCATTAAAAAAACTGAATCAAAACATTATGTTGCCTAAATTAAAAATTTTGCAATTCATAATAACAGAGCCACAGGGTCTTTTGTCAGCATTATATCCACCAATTGATGTTATGAATAGCAGTTCAATTGTTAATATGGCTAACTTCATAGGTCAACATCAAAGCTTTGTTGCACAATATCTGGATATATGATCAAACGTATAATATGTGATTAATATCACGCAGATAGCACAATTAATATAGGTTATTCGGTCCAGAATAAGTAGTGAATAATAATTCAAGAAGTACAGGAAATCTCATTTCTTCTCTCAAGGTGGAATTTCATCAAACAACATAAGAAAATATCCACTCAAAGGAGAAACTACAAACAACTAAATTGGGACCAATATTGACCACACCACACCACACCATACTCCTTAAAATTTCAATAGGCTTATTAATGTTTATTCTAAAACAACAAAGCATGCCTATATATACAGATCAAGAGAAAAAAGTGGAAGAATATAACTCACCTTACTAAGAGAAGTGCTAGACTCAAGATTCGTGTAACTGCAAGATAGAACAATGTTAGTTAGAATTGTGATATTTCCAAAAACATAGCTCAGACCAAGCACTGAATGTCTACATCCTATTATCAGCTGGCATGTAGCTTAAGCTGATTTTCTAACAAAATCATACAATAGTACTGTGCTCAAGTAGTGTGCCATAACCTTTGTGCAGAAGGATAACCAGTCAAGCTGTGTGCAGAATTACCCATTCCACGCATGTGTATATTGCTTCCAGCACCTGATAGGGCGCAAAGTGTGCCAAAGATGTGCAGGGTGAGTGTTTTTGTAAGAATGTCAAGTAACGTGAGTAAAAGAGGCATTTCACCAAGGCTATGAAGCCAAGTCAGAGATAACATATATAGTAGTGTAAGGACACAGTGAAGAAACTGTTTTCTCTGGCAACTCTGGATAAGCTACGTGATGCATAGTCCTAATGTAGTGCATATGCACTACGGTGGAAAGAATTTTTTACAATAACCTAATAGATTTCCACCATTGACCATAGTGATTTGGTATTTTACTAAGGGTCTGTTTGCCTCCCGCCACAGTGTGCCACGCCAGACTTGTAGCCACACCATGAGTATGGCGAACGAAACAGCCACCAGACATTCGGCGTGTGTTGGCAGAAAAAATGAACTACAGCCTTCGGTGTCCACCGAACTTCAAAAAGCCGTGGCTGGAGCGTTTGGCAAGCACTGCACGCCGCAGTTTTGGCGCGTTGAGTTGCGGCGTGGTTTGGACGTCATCCAAACACGCCCTAAATCTTCTATGTAAGCACTATTGTAGTTCTGTCTCTATCTTTATCCCAGCCTGGCAGGTAGCAAAATCCATTTTGGACTGCTAGAAGTGAACAAAACTGTGGTTTTGCAAAAAGCTATTCATTGTTTAAGCGCTCACAATAGAGCCACGGTAGGCATTTACATCAGTCAATATATCAACGGAGTGTGGAAAGACCATATGGTTTTCATTCCTTTCATATGGTCCAAAGTGACAACTTAATTATACCTGAATCAGAAAATCCTCTTGGATTTCTAGCTTTTTTCTCAGAAGAATAAGGAGAGGCATCATCTGAAGAGAACAAAAAGGTGTCAACAATAATTTGGAACCAACAGGACCTTATGGAGGAATAATTCTTGGGAGCTGAAGGCTAATTGGATACCTGATCTCAAGCGCTTTGATCTGGAATTAGCTTTTGCAAGATCTACATGTAGAGTACAGTTCTTCTCAAGGTCAAATATCATTCCCTGTAGCAAAAACGATTCATAGAATCAACAACATTGTTATCTCCTTGATATAACACATTACTTGAAGACGTGATTTCAATATTGAAAGAATCAATTAGGGATTTCGTATCAAAATAATAAGGGTGCGAGAGCAGCAGTTAAATGCAGTAAATAAACTGCATTAAATACAACTACGCATTGTTTGGGAGGGAATGTGTCCTTACATTAGTAGCACTCAGGGCAGCTAAAGCAGACGGTTGATCTGCAAACACAGCAAACGCATATGCCTACAACACAAAAAGGGTACTGTGTTAGGTTAAATATAGCTTATGAAACAATGCATCCATTCATGATTCAACAAGAGCGAAACCTATCACGGAGCAAACCAAATGTTCACGTAATAAGGAGAGAAAGGAAGAGGGAGACCTGGGAGGATTTTCCAGAGCGGAGATGGGAGGAGACGTATCCGGGGAAATCGCGGAAGAGGTTGTAGACCTCCCGCGGCTTGGCGTCGCCGGGGAGGCCGGCGATAAAGAGGGTGCGGAGCTCGTCGCGAGGCGGAAGGGCCTGCTCAAGCCGGTCGTAGTAGGCGCCGTAAGCGGCGGGGGCCGCCGGCGGCGGCGTCGGCAGGTAGGCGTGGCGGTAAGTGCCGTACGCAGAGGTGCCCGGAGGAGGCGGCGGCGGATGGTAGGGTGAAGAGTGGAGATGCGGCGGGTCGTAGTAAGAGGCGGCCATGCGGCGTACGAGAGCGCAAGGGCGAAGGGGAAGGAAGTGGCAGCGGCCGGCGCGTCGTCTCCTCGTCGGCGGCGGAGCGGTGGCGGGGTGGTGCTCGTGCGGAGTTCCTGTGGGTTTCGTCAGGTCGGACGCAAGGACAGAATTTTGGTAGGGGAGTTAAAATAGCCACAAAAAAAAAAAAACTCCACTGTTCCGAGTATTAGGGCACCTAATGCCAAAAAAAAAAAAAAAAACCCGAGCGCGTACTTGCTTCACTTCACCAGTGAAGATCCGAACATTTCGCTGCCGTCGCTATCCCCGCACCGACGACGGGCGGCGGCGCCAGCGCCATGGCTGAGCTGCGGCACGCCACGGCAGCGTCGACCTGCGCATCCGGCTCTCCGTCCAAGCGCGACGCCGAGGCCGCGTCGCCCTTCGTCGCTTCCCCCCGCGGCGGCGGCAAGGAAGGGCCCCGCGCCTCCCTTCCCCTCCATCAGCGGTGGAGCCTCCCGTCCCTCGTTCGCTCGCTCCTCTCTTTTGAGGACCCCAGATCGCCCGCTGCCTCCGCCTCATACCGGATCCTAGTGGCCACCGTCGCCTGCCTCGCCCTCGCCGCGCTCTTATCCGCGCCTTCCATCTGGTCGCGTCTCGTGAGTTACTTGATTCCCTTAATTGCATCATCCCATTTTCTGTTCATCGAGATTTCTTACATGCTGCTTACGCCCGTGTCGATATTTGATACTAGAACGCGCCATACCTGTGCTGGAAAGAGGGGATTCGGCTCCACTGCCCCCGGGTAATGAGACGTTGATTTCAGCAGGCGTCTGTGGGAACCTGTATATGTATGAAATTTTGTTGCAGTCTGAGTTCTGATTTTGTTTGGTTTTCTGCCTTAGGTGAACGAGGGAGTTTCTCTGTGGGAGAATCCTCATGCGGCTGCCACTTCCTGGAAGCCATGTGCCGAGCGCCGCAGCGACGAGATTTCTGGCAAGTACAAAATCTTGGAGTTCCAGACACAAAGTAGATATTAATTGTGCGAATGCTTTAGTTGTCTGTAGTTTGTGGTTCAGTAACTTCGACTGCTATACTAGTTTCACAACTTCAGTAGTTTACTGTCTACGTGGTCAAACCATGAATACTAACCTTTATAACATCAGAATAAAGTTATGATAGAGCAACTGTTTGAAGATAATAGCAAACGCACTCCTCTCCATTCTTGTCACTAATACAAAATACAACGAATTGTATGTGTAACAACTAACAACTTCGATAATTGATAATCATGAGGCTTGTGCTTCTTTATCCATTCTTGTAGTAAGGCAGGACATACTTATCTTACTTTTTGTTTATCAATCCACAACCAAAGAGCACATGATAAACATTTAACTGATATGATGGTTGGATCCTGGCATTTACATTTTTTATTTCCTCTATGTTGCAGATCTCGTACCTGAGAATGAAACATCTGGATATATTTTTATTCATGCTGAGGGTGGATTAAACCAGCAACGTATAGCTGTACGTATGTGCCCTTTTAACATGTTTAAGCCTTTGAATATGCGTGTTGTAAGAGCATCTCCAAGAGATGAGTCAAAACCACCCACAAACAAATTTTGGGGGTTTAGTTAGAGAATCTGCTCCAACAATTCCCCTACACCACCCCCAGTATTTGATCCCCCCCCCCCCCAAAAAAAAAAAAATCCTACACCTTTCAAGCGGAGCAACACTATTATGGACCCAATTGCTGACATGGCCCAATTAAAAATGTTTTCAGATCTACATTAATGGGAACTGTTGGGGGATGAGAGAAATATTGATCGCAGTTTTTGTTTGTCCCCAAAAACATGTTTTGGAGGTTATTTTTATGGAGCTCTCTTGGAGATGCTCTAAGTGCATGATTTGTTCCCCTATCTTATAACTAAAAAAAGGAAATGTATTCCTATCAAGATCTTTTAGATGGACATTTTTCTCTTTGTTCTGTTTGGTGCGTACTTGTAATGTTGCATATTTGTCATGTTGTTCCATACCAAATTTGTCACTCTGAGACATTACCTTATTCTGTAAAATCTGCATATTGTGTTTGTAACATTGCCGTCCATTAATTTGTTTGTATCTTGATTCGTTTGCAGATATGTAACGCTGTTGCAATTGCTAAAATAATGAACGCCACACTTATTTTGCCAGTGCTTAAGCAGGATCAAATATGGAAAGATCAGACGTAAGTGATGAACTGCAATTTTCTTTTGAACAACTCAATCGCTCCATTTTCCTATGCATTACATGTTACTTTGCATGATTGGGTTGGATTTTGAGAGCTTCTCTTTGTGCAGAAAATTTGAGGATATCTTTGATGTAGATCATTTTATTAATTATTTGAAGGATGATGTGCGCATTGTTCGAGATATTCCTGATTGGTTCACAGAGAAGGAAGAGCTCTTCACCAGTATAAAGTTAGTTACTTCATTTCATCTATGACCAATTTCTTGTATCTGAAGCCTGGACTGTTATCGACTGAATAGATTGATGTTAGCAGTTACACATAATTGATATTGATATTGGTAATACCCTTTTTTGTCATATCAAAATATGCACTGCTGTTGTTACCAAGGGGATTATTATACGTAAATCATATGAACATGGTGGGCAACCATTTTGGGTGACTTGTACTGCTTGCTACTGTTGCACTCTAAAACATAGTCACCTAGTTATTTACATGTTCATTGTTCAGTTATGTTTGTGCAAAGGTTTATTGTGCGTTTAACTCTTGTCTCTATGTTATAACAGGCGGACTGTGAAAAATATCCCAAAGTATGCATCAGCACAATTTTACATTGACAATGTGCTTCCAAGGATCAGAGAGAAAAAGATAATGTCCATTAAGCCATTTGTCGATAGGTTGGGGTAAGTGTAGTACCACATCAAGATGGCAATATAATTGATATGTTGTCGTGTTCCCCAGTTAGGACATTAGATGTGTTTACTATGGGTAAATATGCCATTTCAGGTATGATAATGTTCCAATGGAGATCAACCGGCTCAGGTGCAGAGTAAATTATCACGCTTTGAAGTTTCTACCGGACATTGAAGAAATGTCTGATAAACTTGCATCAAGGATGAGGAACCGAACTGGCAATCTAAACCTGTACATGTAAATCTTAGTTCACTGTTTTCTTTTCATTGTGCTTGCAGCTGACAAATTGATATCTCATAAACGCACTTGCTTCTGAAGGGCTCTTCATCTGCGTTTTGAGAAAGGAATGGTGGGCCTTTCCTTTTGTGATTTTGCTGGAACTAGGGAAGAGAAAGCTATGATGGCTACTTACCGAATGCAACAATGGCCAAGGCGGTACAAGGTGATGTGAATTTTCAGTTTTCTTAATACTAGGCAATGACATGAACCTTAATGAAGATCAAGTGTGCATAGTGCAGTATTTTGATTTTTGATATGCTATATTCATTTGCATGCAGAATGGGTCTCACCTGTGGCCGTTAGCCCTGGAAAAGAGAAAAGAAGGTCGTTGTCCGCTTGAGCCTGGGGAAATAGGAATTATTTTGCGTGCAATGGGGTACACAAAGGAAACTCAGATATATGTTGCATCAGGGCAGGTCTATGGTGGAAGCAATCGAATGGCACCCCTAAGGAACATGTTCCCTAACATGGTAGTGCTTAAGTAATTTATCTAGCAGTTTTTTCTTTTAATTCAGCCTTTTCTATTTCCTCTTAAATTTAAAATATATACCTAACACGGAGAGAATCTAAAAACATGTAGTATATAGTTCAGATAATTATCTCAAATACAACCTATCCAAAAATAACTGACCAAGGCTCTGTTCATTGCAGGTTTCCAAAGAAGATCTAGCAAGCAAGGAGGAGATGGAGCCTTTCAAAAAGCATGTAACCAGCCTTGCTGCACTGGACTTCCTGGTATGCCTGAAGTCAGATGTTTTTGTCATGACCCATGGTGGCAATTTTGCCAAGCTGATCATTGGCTACCGCCGCTACATGGGCCGCCACCGGCTCAAGTCGATCAAGCCAGATAAAGGGTTAATGTCTAAGTTCTTTGGCGACCCCTACATGCCATGGGCGACTTTTGTGGAGGACGTGATGATTACTCATCAGACACGAACTGGTCTCCCTGAGCCCACCTTCCCACACTACGACCTATGGGAAAACCCTCTCACCCCTTGCATGTGTAGAGCTTAAATTAGACTTCAAGCGATTGTTGATAGTTATTCTTTGTTTATATGCAACTGACAATTCTGTATAATTGTTTTTTTTACTGCTTCAAATATACCTCGTTCACCCTTAAGTCTAGGTGCTGTACACTATAGCACATGTGATGCACGGTTGGCTTCTTGAAAAAATGAAGGTTGTGAGCAGTTTAGATGCAGTTTTTCCTCACTTTTTTCCCTCCTTTTTTTTCTTTGACCCAGCACAAGGATTTTTTAAAAGTGAGTAAATCAAAACAGATAGAATTGACAAACTGTGAACATATCATTGGTCTTTTTTTTTTCTCCTGAGAATGTCAGTAGATGATCAGTCTGAAGAGTAAGATTGCTCTAGTTACTCTCTTCAACACCACAGATTTTCAGAATGCATAGGCTGACAAGTACAACTCGATCCTGCACATATATACTAGTCTGACGCTGGTGTTCATGTGATTGGGCTTAAAATTCACGACTGAACATACGTTCAGCTGGAGCAGCAGAAGCGCCACCTGCCGCCGACGCGGCCACGCTGGCCGTCACGCAGGAACATTCCAGCCGGACGGTTCGGCCGCAGCTTCACCAGTCTTTCAGCTGGCGATGCAACAACACGGTTAGCTAAAATAAACCCAATCAGCAGGTGACCGGAAGCAGAAACCATTCACAAAACTGAAGATGACGCAGAAGCACCCGCCTAGCTCGTAGAAGAGCTCGCTCACATTCTGCGCCGTCTTGGCCGAGGTCTCGAGGAAGAAGAAGCCGTTTGCTTCCGCGTATTCCATGGCCTCCTGATCATCCCGGAACAGGAAAGGATCGGACAATCAGTGACAGTCGGTTTGTGTGAAAAAGATGTTGCCATTACTTGCATCATAATTGCATACCTGTGTTCCTACCATCCTCTTTTCTTCTAAATCCAGCTTGTTGCCTACAAGTGCCATAACCAGATGTGGATTCCCTGTGGTTCAAACATGGTAGAATAATACAACAAATATGTACAGACAATAGCACTGCATTGGGGTTTAAGAGCAACCCTGCTTGCTGCCAGATTAATTAGTGTTATTAGCTTATTTTTAAACTACAGGAAAGACGGCGCATGTTTACCCTGTCTCTGAAGCTCGTCGACCCATCTCTTCGCTCGAATGTACGAGTCCTACGCCATACAAAAACGAACACAAGATTTTTTAATCAGATAGGAGATCTTAACTTATACTCTCTCCATTTATATAGCCATACTCTCTCCATTTATACAGCGACAACAATTTAAAAATAAAAAAAGTACTGGTTAGCTACATGCGCAACATGCATGCAAAGTGAAGCTGCTGCTTAACCCGCTAGCACCTGAACTGAGGTCGCCTGCTACCTCTCTGGAGATGTCGAACACGACGATGGCTGCGGCGGCGGCGCGGTAGTACATGGGGGCGAGGCTGTGGTAGCGCTCCTGGCCGGCAGCCTCCCAGATGTCGAGCTTCACGGTGGCCGCGTCCAGGGCCAGCACCTGCGAGAAGAAGGCGGCTCCGATCGTCGACTCCTGAATATATATTATTATTAAACCACGAATTATCAACTGATCGAAAGTCTTATTAATTTGAACAGTAATTGCACTGATCGATGACTCTATCCTCACATCTTAACTCTAAAAAAAAAAAGAAAAAAAGGGGAAAAGAGTTGCATGCGTGCCTGGCACTCGTAGTACAGTCCTTTGGCAAATCGAACGACTAAGCTCGTCTTCCCGGTGCCCAGGTCGCCGAGAAGCACCTGCAGATCCATGGATCCATGGGAGCTACAGCTTAGCTACCACGTGAACAACGACATGGAAACATGGCTATGCGTGTGTAGCGCCCAGTCCACTCACCAGCATGGCCTGGACGACGTCGTTGCTCCCGATCGACGAACGCGAGCGAAGGGCAGAGGATTCAGCAGGTTGACTGCAATCGATCTGAGGCCGGACCTGCTGTTTATTCTGCAATAGAAGCCCTTGCATTTGCTCACGTAGAATTGGGGAGGTGCAGGTGGACGAGGAGGAGGCCGGTGAGCGTGACGAGCTGGTAGGCTGAGAGTTCTCTGACCAGTAGTTAGGCTCCGTCATCCCACCGTGCCCATCGCGTCTACGGCAGTGCAGGAAGCTCCGCACGTGTCCCCGAGGACTCGAGGCTAAAGCTCAATTTGGCAGAATGAACGTAAAGTCTTTGTGCGTCTCGTTATTGCACGATCACGTTAATAGAAAAAGATTTTCAAGTGGCAGATAATCACACAGCAGTTAGGGCTTCAAATTTCGAACGGCAGGTGGTTGCTTCATCTCCCAAACTTTCTCGCCTCGTTTGTTATAGGATGCTTTGCCTTTCCGATCCGTACCGTCCATTTCCAAACGGACGACTCCAGCCGCCCCAAACCCTCTCGTCGCGTCGCCGCCTCGCCGGCAGCAACGACCAGCTCACGCCTCACGCTCGTTCTGTTGTGCCCTGCACTGTTCTGCAGCCCGCCCACCACCTCCACTTCGTCTTCCCCACAACCTTCTCACCGCTCAAAGCTCTCCTCCTGATGCCTTGACGGCGCCGTTGGCGGCTTCGCCTGTTGGTCGGCGAGCGGGAGAAGCGAGCGGGAGGGGCGAGATGTTTGACAGCTTGCGCAACACCAAGTTCTACAACAAGTGGTACTACTAAAAGACTGCCTTTTCATTCTGGTTCTTCGGCCGCAGAGGTCTTGACGTTGGTCTGGAGACTCTAGAATGCTGGTCCCCGGTTGTTGGGCTACGCGAGTTCTTTGGCCGTTTGGATTTTTTTTCTTGAGTTTGTTCAGTGTGGCTTCCTGTTCCGCTTTCTTGGCGATTCGGTTTGCATTTCTTCGGCTTGATGAACCAGAAAAGCGCCTCGTGTTCTTGGATGGGAGTCATGGGACTAACCGATCGCTTGGTTCTTGCACGACATGCAGTAAGCACGCGTTCAAATGCATCCGCACGCGGACGGGTCCGATACGGCGGAAGAGGCACGCCGTAATCCGATTCTTGAAGAAGGACGTGGGCGACCTCCTTGCCAATGGCTTCGACACTCACGCCTTTGGAAGGGTACATTTCTTTTCTGGTGCTAATCCTCTGCCCTTGGAATATGTACTTTTCCTTTCATTTTCATTGGAAAGTTGCGGGTTTTGGAGCAATGTCACTTTACCTGTTGCCGGTCAAACTCTAGTCAATTTGGCGGAGGAAAGCTGTACTAAGTCAGTTTCTAATAGAGTTTCCTGACCTGTATGTACTTCC
Organism: Zoysia pacifica; assembly: GCA_001602315.1. Lineage (NCBI taxonomy): Eukaryota > Viridiplantae > Streptophyta > Magnoliopsida > Poales > Poaceae > Zoysia > Zoysia pacifica. Next base: position 33,272 of record BCLH01000586.1, read on the forward strand.
AATGGATGCAGCTGGAAGGCCTGATGGTTGAGTTCAACCGTTCTTATTGCTATGATATGATCTTGCAATTCTGTGATAAAATTCAGAAACAACTTGGCAGTCTTCAGAAGCAAAGGTAAATTCAACAAACTCAACTAGCGTCCTCGTGTTGTCAACGACTAGAAATCATGGTAACACTGAGGAACCAATAAATCAACAATGACATAGTTAATGGGAAAGAGGGTTACAAGCTTTGTGGCACCCCGTGTATTTACAGGAACACATTGTGTTGCATTTGTGAAGAATCATCCATTATTTTATCCAAGGTATATGTGCCTATTTTTTGTTGTAGTGAAGTAAGTATTATTGGAACTTAAGTTCATGAAATGCAACAACCAGCCCTTACTTTTATAAGAATACAGAGTATTTCAAATTATCTTGATGGTTAATCACCATATTTGTTTTTTTGTTCATGAACAGGGAATGCCCTACAGAAAACAGAGAAGCTGTGTCCACTCTTATTTTTGCGGCCGCGCACTTTCCTGATTTGCCTGAACTCCGTGACCTACGGCACATATTCACGGAACGCTATGGCAGCTCTGTTGAGCATTTTGTTAGCCTTGAGGTGCACACAGTGCTATTAACTTCTTGTCATTGAACTACATTATGTGCTTTGCGGTCACTTGCTTTACATCTTTACCATGCTAAGTCAATCCTTCTTTCCACAGTTTATTGGAAAACTTGAAAGTAAAGAATTTACCAACGAGGAAAAGCTGCAAGTCATGCAGAGTATTGCTAAAGAGTTGTTGGTTAGTTTCGATGCAAAAAAATTGCAACTCAAGTTATGGTCTACATCAGAAACTGAAGATGTAAGTAAAATTATTCCGTAAATTTGCTGCCTGGACCACCCTTTTTGGGAAACATATATGCATCGTTAACTTGGTATCGTGGAATGCGTTTTGCTTAGGATATGCTTGGGAAGTGTTTAAGGAAACAAGTTGAATCAGCTATGCCTTCATCCAACAAGCAGAAGTGCAATAAGGATGCTCCATGTGTAAGAAACGACGAGGATGTTCTTGAGAAGGTTTCCAGGAAGCCAGTGGAAGCACCAATGCCTTCACCCAACAAGCAAAACTGTGACATGAATTATGAAGCTGCACCTGCACGCTGCATTGATAAAGTCAAAATACAGATAAACCCAGCAAATGCTCAGGCTCTCCCTGATGGCATTGTTAGGTTTGATGAGAATTCCAGGAAACATCAGTCTGAGAAATCTGATGAGACAGAGCATTCGGAGAAACCTGTGCCTTCTGGAGACGAAAAAAGAAGGAACATCCCAAAGGATGTTAAGAAGGTTAACAGAAAAAATGACCGCCCTTCCGAAAGGGAGCTTATAGAAGCATTTGAGCTTGATCTCAATGGTCTGCCTAAGCAGGGAACTGTTGCAGCCAAATCTCCTGAAACAGAAAGCAACAAAGCAGCTCAATTCAGTGCCAAGCCGAAAAAATCTGTGAAAGAACATCACAATGAAAAGGAGAACAAGGAAGCCCTTCCCTACTACCACCGATCACGTATGCCTCGTGGTCCTGACCACGCCGGGAGATGTGCAGAGTCAAATCTAAGCGCTCAGGACCTAGAGAATAAAGGAAAAGGAAGCCCAGTGACACCTTTGAGTGGCAACACCAGACATAAGGCCCAGCCTTCTTGCGCTAAGCTGAATGGAGCAAATATGAAGAATCATATTGGAAAAGAAGCGAAAAATGGTCTCCTGAATTATAGGCCAGAACATTTAGTTGATCTGGAACAAACGGCGCAAGCAGGACAAGATGTAACAAGTTTCTTGAAAAGACCACAACATTTGGCTGATCTGGGGCATATGGTGCAAAAAGAACAAGGAGTGACAGAGAGTATACCTAATACGAGACCTCCCTATGGTAAACCAAAATCTACTAACATTCAACCTGTGAATAGTGAACCTGAAAAGCGAGCTCCTAACGATTGCATCCAGCACAATATCCCTGGACAAGCTGAGCACTTGGCTGACAAAGCTGTGCCTCGGCCTGTTTCTGTAAGGACGAGAAAGCCACTGGTACCTATTGATGAGGCTCCTAACAAGGAGAAAGGAGCTGATCCTGATCACAGTGGTAACGGTACTGATAGTGCTGTTGGCAATGGGAAGCATGTTCATAGAACTCCTAGTAGCCATTCAAAGCGCACAGGGCGGAGGAATGGAGCATTGAACCAGAACAATGACTATGATGGGTTCAGGCATAGGCAACCAGAAGATGCGACTGCTATTGACTCTGGTAATCTCTTACCCCGTCATGCAAGTGCGCGGACGAGGCGCAAAAGCGGACGCCTTGTAGACCTCGATGAGGAGGAAAGGATGATGGACATACTTTTGATGCACTTCAGCAAGAAAGGGTTAGATCCAACCAAAAAATATGGTGATTTCAGTGAAGCCCCGACAGACCCTCAGCAAAAGGTTTCGTTACAACCCCAACCCCTTGGTAGAGCTCTCTCCTTACCACCGGTATCTGTTGGCTCTGGTGAAGATCAGAAGATGAAGGTTTTTGCCCGGTCCACCTCACTGCAGCCCGGCTGTTCTAGGGCTGTGCGAGTGCACCCAAAAATGCCAGATTTTGATGAACTGTCTGCGCGGGTCAATGCTCTGAGGAACGCTTGAGGTGCTTGTGTAAACGTTTCTTCTGATGTTTGAATTGAGTCCTTACTGATGTTACCGTCCTTGCAAGTCAACAGACACTTGTTCCTTCTTGATGTGCAGTGCCTACAAAAGATTTGTGTATCCCTTTTCCTTTTTTCATTAGATTTGTTCAAGTGTCCATGCTGTAGGTTTTACTTGCACCAGGTAGTTGTTTAGAACAGTACAAGCGGTGTCAGGATTAACACGATACATGTGTATTTTGTCGTCTGAAAGCAATCTGGTACTGGGAGCAGCTTCTGCTGTAGTGAACACAGCTCACAGGTCCTTCATTTTTGTTGTGTTTAATTTAGAGAACTGTGCCAAAATTTAGCTTAATGATGATTAGAGTCGTGAGGTCCAAAACAACGCGCGGTGATAATAACCCCAGCTCCAAACAGTGGGCTCTGAGTATACCAGAAAAAGGCACCTAAGATCTAACCTTTTTAACCAAGTACTACTCCCTGTTTAGCCAAGGTCTAAATAGTACAGTAAGCTGCATTGCAATTAACCAAGTAGTACTATGCGGCAAGCAAACAAATTGCCGATCTTCTCAGTGTCCAACGGGACTCTGCGGTGCCCGGGAGTACGAGAAACTGCTCGCCGCGGCGCGGGATCACCGTTCATCAAATGGCAATTCAGCCGAGACACGATGTAGCTAGCAGAAGCATCGCATGACGCCTACGACGAGACTGGCGATGCAGTTGCCGGACCGTCCGGCGAGCGCGTCGTCCCTGACGAGCCGCTCCAGGCCCCGGTTCCTCGGCAGCGCGCCGGCGCGGTGCAGGATGGTGGCCGCCGCTGCCGCCGGCCCGCCCGCAACCGCCACGCTCGCCGCGAACCGCGCGACCGGCCGTAGGAACAGCGGGAGCAGAGCCTGCACGTGCGCAGCCGCGCGAAACAGAAAAAATAAATAAAAACACGGCAGCGTCAGAGTCGGAGGACCACGGGCCGTCTCGCGTCAGTCGAAAGGCACCAATGTAGATATGCAAATGAGGCGCTTTCCTCACCATGCGTTGCGTGATCGACGACGGCTCTGTCGCTGGTGTCAACTGTCAAGGCGTCGCCGGCCGGTCGGCGGCTGAGGAAATGAAGGCGGCAATTCTCCAACAGGTTGGCAAATTGGAAGTGCCAAACAGAACTCTGCCGCAAAATGAGTAGCTGGAATGCTGGGTGTCCCGTGTCGCTGGGTCTTGCTTGACCTGGACGCTGCGCTGCCTCAAGTGCTGCTGGTTATTTATGTTCACGGGAAGATCCACTCGGGTCGGAGCCGGTGAGTGTTGGCCGGCGCATGCATCGCAAGCGTGGAACTTCTGAAGACGCGGCGCCCGATGATGACCCGGGTGGCGACGGAGAAACAGTTGGCGGCGTAGTTCGGGGGGCGCCCACCGCGCCGTCCCGAGCCGTACTACGGACAACGGATGCCCCGGGCAGCCGGGCTCCGACACCTGAGCACCAGCCCCGCCGCGCACATGAGCCTATCTCGGGCGCTGCGTCGATCTGCGCCGGTGTCGCTTCCTGTCCGCGTGGCACTCTGCATATTCAACTCGTTTTCTTTTTCTTGTTTTTGAGGTTTCGTGTTGGTACGATGAAACTGAAAGAGGTCCTCTGCATGCTACATTAACGGTTTAACATTACACGTATGTGCTGGTTGGATATATGGAAATGAAAGGTGAGATAAGGACAGAGAAATGAATGAATGATTGAGGTTTAATAAAACAAGTAAATAAATAGTTAAGATCTTCCGTCTTTATTTTCGTTTCCCTATCTCTTTCTCATTTCCGAATAACCTAATTCAGAGGAGACGATCCACCGTCTGCTGCTGTCCCCGTTGACAGGCATGCCACGAAAGGCCAAGAACGAAATGCCGGATAAAAGGAGAGCCCAGGCACATGATCCCAAAGCTGAAGTTCAGTTTGGAGGACACCGACAATAGCAGGCAGTTTCTTTTCAAGCCTCTCCTACTGATGTTCCGTGCTTGCGTGCCCACAAATTCCGGTAACACATGCACTAAGACCCAGCCGACGATATCATGGGCCAGAACTGGAGGTGCAGAGAAAATATTGGCCCATTTAAACGAACATGGGCCATCTGTTTACCATTTCCCAAGCCCGAAAAAGGCCTGGCCCAGGAGGATCCGCGCAGCCGGCACAAGAGGAAGATTCGCACGGCCTCGCGGCTCGCGCACGCAACCTCCTCTCCTCCGTCTACATAGACGCCGTTATCTCGCGCACCCGGCCGCCACCTCTCGCTTTCGCTGTCGCCTTTCCCCTCTCCTCGTCGGCGCGGTACTCGCCGTCTAGGGCTTCGTCCCCCGCCGATCCGTCCCGTCCGCCATGTCGAAGCAAGGTGCGTTCCTCTGTTTCGTTTCCCCCTCCTCTTGCGCTCGAGGGACCTTGCTGTTGTCCGGTGCCAATTTAGTTTCGCTGCTCGCGGGTTCTGACGGCTGGTTCGGGCCGGGTGTTGTTCTGTTCTGTTGCAGGAGGGAAGGCCAAGCCCTTGAAGGCCCCCAAGGCCGAGAAGAAGGATTACGACGAGGTACGTCCCCTTCGCATCCTTTCCGATGCTGGATTGGGTGGTTCGATTAGCGATCTGTGCCTCTAGGCATCGAACCCTAGGTGTTGACTCATTTTTCAGGATTGTGTGTCGCAGATCAATTCATTTTGGTGATCAGTTTGTAGTTAGTAATGAATGCAGAGAGAAATTTGGCTAGTTGGTATGTGACCTGTTATGCTGCGCATGATAGTAAGATTTAGGCATCTGATGCAACTCTGCTTCTTAATTGGGCACGTTTCTTGTATGCGTTTATATTTGCTTACCCTGATTCGATTTGGTATGATAGTAGATTAACCCTTGAAATAATCAGGAGAACTTCAAATCTGCACTACAGCTTTGATTGGCTTGTCTGTCACTATTACTAAGTGCTTATCTAGTCGACATGCTTCATGTACCTTTATAGTTCTGATTGCCCCTGTAAAATATTACTTGTGGCTAGTGTTTCTTTCATTTCATGATGAAAAAGAGTGTGAACTTGAAGCCATTTGTCTAACAAAAATCACCCTTTGCCTGAAGCTGGTAAGAATACAGCTTGGTTGTCTGGTTCTTTTATTATCAAATATGGAAACAGCTTCATCTGATGAGCAATTTAAATTTTTTTGACCAAATGTTAGAGAGCGAGGGAGAGAGAGAGTATGATATTGGAGCTGTTTGTTTTTAAATTAGAAATCAAAGGAGAGTGAGTATGATATTGGAGCAATTTAAATTGTTTTTCATGGTAAAAAAGAATATGATATTGGAGCTGTTTGTTTGACTTTAGTTTCGCATTGCCTGAAGTTGGTTAGAATACAATTCAGTTTCCTAGTTCCTTTATAACCAGACATTGGCATAACTTATCTAGTTGTCTGATGAGCAATTTAAATTGTTGTTTGCCCAAATGTTAGAGATCAAGGGAGAGACAGTATTTATCTGGTATTGATTTTGATATTGTCTCTGCCTTAAAAACTAAACGAAACATGTTTTCACTTAGAGAGCTGGTGAGTACAGCCGGAGGTAGCAGGAAAGATCATTTTATCAGCTTCAGTTATCAGTTACAATTGGTCTCCACCCAACATTTCTGATAACTTTTTTTTTCCCAGTCTGACCTTGCGTACTTGCAAAAGAAGAAAGAGGAGGAAAAGGTGGGGCTAACAGCCATTAATTTATCTGGTGTTTTCTTCCATTATTGTTTTTAACTATGTCCCTGTTTGCTGACTTGAATTGCTTGCTTATTCTATGGACAGGCACTGAAGGAGCTGAAGGCCAAGGCACAGAAGGGTGCGATTGGAGGCTCTGGTCTCAAGAAGAGCGGCAAGAAATGAGCCTTGGCACCCATTGTTATACTTAGAAAATCATCTAAGCTTCCTATATGTATTGGGCGTTGCGATGTTTGACTAAGAATACCACCTTAAGTGCTTTCTGTGCTTAGCAAACGTTGAAGTTGGTTGTTTGATCGAAAATATTTCAGCCTCTCTACTGCTAGCTATGATACGGATGGTTTCCTGATGATAATAATCTTACATTCTATGATGGAAGCATAAAATGTTTGCAGTCAAATCTTGTGATTCTACTACCATTGTTTTGTTAGTTTGCTCCATTTTATATGTTTCCCAGCAAGAAGCTGATATGATGCGTCCATTTTCCATCCAAAGATTAATTTGATACATGCCACATCCCCTTACATGTTCGTAATTCGTTGTAACTGGTGGGATGAATTTTTTTAGAAATAGGAATGATATTTCCACCTCTGCGTTCCCGCAGACAATGTTTCGTGGGATGAATGCTACACAATCATCCTAATGTTTTAAGTATAGGTGCCAGGTCTTGTGAGATCGTGATCTGAGACCTTTAAAATTCGTGAACTTTGGCACTTTTATAGCGTATGCAATAATCAGGCTAAAGTGATGTAAATTCTGATGATCTGGAGACAAATTTGGATTCCTCAAACTTCTCCGTACGAACATTGTCTCAGAAAGATCTCCGTAAGGGAGAAGAGGATGAGTGGTGGAGGTCGATCAAAAGTGGCGCCAGATTCCGGTGGACTGACCTGACCTCTGAGACCGGGAGGGAACCGCTATGCCATGGTTGACGGCGACGCGTCGCTCTCGACCCCTACATATCGCCTTCGCTTTCCAGCCGACAACCGAGCCCGGCATCCATTACCGAGAGGATCCTGATGAATGAAGTATATTATCGGTGTGCGTCGTCCATGCTCCTCCGTACGTACAGAGGCCGACCGAACTGACTGGTACCGGTTCTTGTAGCTTCCGGACAACGAATCTATCCGTGCGAATGTCCACTGGTTTGCAGTGGAGCCCCAGTGGTTTGGCCGATCCATGGTGGATACTAATAGCATATTCTTTGACGAGTAACGAGGAACAGAGGACCGAATCATGTACGGAGTAGGAGTACTGCCAACTAGTGGTGCCTGTAGTTGATGTGGTGTTTTTTTCATTCATGTCTCCCATGAACAGTATAGTCACGATGACTAGTACGTAGGAGACTCGAGATAGAAGAAGAGATCAATCGAACGCGGTACAGAAGGAGGTGCGTCTGATCCAATCACCCAACAGACCCCGGCCAATTATGATCCGTGACGCGGAAAGCTCTCTCCTACGGGCAGGTTGTCGTTTGGATCGCAGAAATTTTACAGTAATTATATTAAAAATTAATTAAATTTCATAAAACCATAAAAAAAAATTCGCGTTTCAGGAGGAGGTCGAAAAAGAGGAGGCAAGGCAACGAGTGCGCGATGCGTGGAGCACCACCCGCTCGGCGCTGAACCGGATAGCTAACCAAGCACTGAAGCACTTTAGCGATATCTACTAGTGGCACCGAAGCACTGAAACACTTTCTCCGAGCTCGACCAAATTTAAAAAAAAAGAAAGTCTGAGACGTACTAGGCGCGTGCATGCGTGCGTGCATTTCCAGCGAACAAAACTGTTCGGCGTCGGTGTCGAGCTGCAGGGACCACCGGCGCTGGCGCTGATCCGGCCTCGGGGAGGGGAAGACGAAGGAGATGAGGCAGCTTCTTCTTTGCCGTCGCGTCGCACTCACACTTAGGCGGGCCGGCCAGACTGTTGCGGCCATGTCCATGCCGAACAGCACACGGGGGGCACACCAACGGCCGGGCAAGTGCACATCGCAGCGTCGCCTCCTTCCTTCAACAATCCCTCGTGGCCTGCCTGATCCTGATCAAATCAACTCAAACCTTTTTCTTTTTCCTTTTCTTTTCGCAATAAACAATCTTCGGCTCGGAAAAACTCGGTGCAAAGGCCGAAGATTCCTGCGCTAAACCTGCAACGGCGCCTTCATGATTGGTAGCTCCAGGAAACACGATCCCATCCTTCCCGGTTCGCGAAGCGTAAACCAGAAGGACCACCTTTAGCACAGCCACGAACCCGAAGGTGTTCCATGCAAATCGCCAAACCAATCAAGCGCAAAGAAGCCCGTCGCCTTTAATTATGCACCCCCTCCTTACCCCCACTCACTCAATCAGTGGCCGGCCGGCCGGCTTCATTTCATCGCCCCGCTCCCCTCCTCACCATTCACTCTCTTCTCCAGGCTTTAGTGTAGCAGCAAGGCAGCAAGCAGTTCGAGGAGGATCGGCACCGGGCCGGAGACATGGAGAAGTGCCGGTCGGTGCCGCACGAGCACTCGTCGTCATACTACGGCGGGTACGACTACGAGGACGTGAGCGGCGGCGGCGGCAAGGCGTACAGCTTCAACGGCCCGAGCGCCCGCGACGACCCCGAGGCGAAGCGGCGGCGGCGCGTGGCGGCGTACAACGTGTTCGCGACGCAGGCCCGGCTCAAGTCCAGCGTCCGCAGCAGCGTCAAGTGGCTCAAGTCCAAGTTCTCCGACGTCCGCTGCGGTGGCCTCTGATCCCAGCCTCCACCCCTGCTGCCTCCTCGACTGCACCCATCCACATGTGTTCATATTTATGCATATGCATGCCGAACTATATGTGTGAACTACTCGCTATTTGCATGGCCAAGCAAATTAGTTGTTGCGGCCATGAATACAGTCCGTATGGGACCTCAATCTCGAGGTTGCTGTGTGATTAGTATACTACTCCCTCCGTTCTCAAATATAAGCATTTTTAGATTCGGTCAAAGTTAAACTTTATCAACTTTGACCAATAATATTTATAAATTTAAATAATTTTTTATATAAAAAATTACATATTATAAAAGTATGTTTAATGAAGAATCTAATAACATAATTTATATATAATAAAACATTATTAATTTTATATTATTAATGGTCAAAGTTAAAGAAATTTGACTTTGATTAAATTAAAAATGCTTATATTTAAGGACGGTAGTACATGTTAGTATGTCAGATCGGTCGGGAGTGTTTTTGTTTGATTTTAAGTTTGAGGGAGCAAGAGAGAACCCACGAAACAGTGGTTGTACTTGTACCCTGCTTAAAGATCTGCAAATCAAGCGTACCCTGCTTAAACATCATGCTTTCGGTTCAATTTTCGTCTTCCTTTTTTTATCTTCTACTCGGGCTTTTGTTTTGGAGTGGTGATTTTTCTGAAGAGATGATTATTCATACTCCACATGAAGAAGCATCAGAACTCTCTACACAACTCTGGGGAGGATGCTCAACTGTAATAAAGAACATGAATTTGGTTACAGCAAAACAACGAAGAAAATACCCGAACGATTCTCGATCAGCCGCGGCCTACGCGCGATCCACAAGGACGTACTGCTGGGAGCCACGAGGGGAGCTCTCCTGAGTCCTGATCCACGCAACGCCGTGACGACTGCCGCGTCATGGTCCGTCGCGGAAGCCGGCCTGCTCCCCGTCTCCAGGCCGCGGTTCATTACAGTGACACTGGCGCTGCCCGACGGCTCGCCGTCCGCCTCTCCATCGTGTAGGACCAGAAGAGGCTGGCGGTCCTGATCGTGATCTTCGTCGCTGCCTGAGCGGTGGTATCTGCTTGCCCTTGGCAGCGGCTGGTGTTGAGGCGCGGCAGGTGAGGCTTCGTGCGGTTCTGGGTGTGCCAGCACCTGATCCGGGCTAACTGTAAACCGTTTCGACGCGTCGACGATGGCGTTGCCTGGTGATCCATGAACGCTGGAGGACGCGTTGACGACGGCAGTTGACGCCAGGATGCGCGAGGACGAGAGCGGCTTCTCTGCCTTTGCTGCTGGGGCTGGGGTCCGAACACGCGTGAGCTGCAGCAGAGATAGTTCCTCCGTCGAAGACTCGAAGTTTGACGGATGATGCACCGAAACGTGAACTCCTGAAGACGCGGTGTCGTGTGGCAGGTTGCAGGTCAGGACTGGCGCATCTACGAGCGCCGAAGCTGACGACGAGGTCGTAAGATGGAAACAGCAGTATCGCCTGAGGAGGAGGCCACTAAGCTGAAAACACGATGTCAGCCAAAATAATGAGTGATATTTTGATAACGCAAATGGAATTTGCCAAAGAAAGCAAGAAACACTAGTTCATAATAGTGTAATTTGTGTTGAGTTCCGAAGTAACAGCAGACAATGCCTGGAATGTTGACAGGATGTGCTGTCATGGTGCAACATAGGCGAGTTGCCGTCAACAAGAGCATTCGGAAGTGTTATTATACTATCTCCGAAAAAAATATGCTACAATGATTTTTCTAATTGTAATGACCGAACAAGCACCGACCTAACCTTGACAAAATATTCAGGTCGGTGATAGGGAGCTGATCTCAATTCAAACTCATTTGAGAACAGCAAGGTTGGAATGGAAGACTCATTGCAGCCTGAAAAGGATCCCATCCAATCTCCAATTGAGGCTCAATTCGCTCTTCCATTGAGAATCCTGTATTCTCAAACAGATGCGTGCATCCAGCTCCTGCGCACTTTCCCAAGAGATTAAGCACCAGAAGTCTGCATACCTGGCTTTGCGATTCGAAATTCTATGCCATTTCAGTGCCAAACAGAATGATCCCAGTCTACAACCTCATTGGTATTTCACAAACCAATGTCTCTACATAATGAACCGATGTCAGGGACTATTCCGGTGCCAGAGTTTCTAATGATAGTATCACCTGCAAAATCCTTTAACAAGGTCGATGGGTCCTTGGATCCACCAAATCGCAAGAGTTTGTCCCTAATTGCGCTACCCGTGCTGCGAGACAGTGGATCCTCTTGGCATACTTGTTGCCATATAGTTGTTGCAAAACATCTAGCATACAAATAGCTATAGTAACCTGTAAATGTGTGAGTACCAACATGGACTAATTAGTTTGACAAATGTGAATGTAAAAAGTTCAAGGGAGTAGACAACATCTCAAATAATTACCGGCACCATAGTTTATTAGATGAGTAAACCGAGTATGCCAGTGTGTGCCTTCTGCATGCTTCCAACTTGTATGCTTCAGCTTCAACTCAGCAACAGTAGAAACTGTGTCCATAGGCTTAGATGTTTGCTCCCCGAACAAGGTTAGGTCCATTATAGAGTAGAAGATCTAGGACGGCGAGCACGGCAGCATAAGTGAAATAACAAATAGGACAACAGCAACAAGCAAATAAAGGGCATAAGTCAAGAATTGGGAAAGAAAGAAAAATGAACCTGCCGCTGGAGCTCAGTAGCTGGAAACATGTTCCTAGAGGCATTTAGTGCCTTTACCAGCTTTTCTGGTATTGGATCTCCAGTTGTTTCATCCAGCGCAAATGTCTTCAGAACACGGTAGTCCCACGCATAACATCTGGAATATGAATAATACTCAAGCTCTGTACAAGTAAAACAGATTGATAACAAGTCTTATGTAACAACATACTCGAAAAGGTTTGAAGGAGTTTCAGCCACATCAAGAGCAACCCTGGTACCAGAGAAATGCTGATATTCCTGCAAAAAATTAAAATACTGACAGATAAGAAACGTAGAAGTCGTAGCAGAACCCAAAACTGAACTATTAATGAAGATGAATGAGCAGATTACCGTTCTTGACAGCAGCGAATGAAGGGCATGCCCAAACTCATGGAAAAGAGTTTCAAGCTCCCCATGGCTAAGCCTTGGGGTTATTCCACTAGAACTTGAGAAGTTGCAAACTAAAGCAACAATCTGAAAAAGCATGAATTCCATTGGTAAAAATAAATTCACTTGTGGGTAAGTAGCAATAAGAAAATGTACTACTAGGCTATCACCTATTGGCATGAGAAATTAGGGTTTAGGATGAAGCTGTGTAACATGGCGTGCAAAGCAGTTTTATTAAATGAAACTATTTCTCTAAAAACACGTACACAAAAAAGAACCTACTTAAAAACCAGTTAACGCTTTAAGCTGACATTTCCCTGTGTGGAAGCCTTGAACATCACAAAAGGATTTCAAATATTCTACAACAATATGAAGTAAAAAATGAAGAAGAGAACATATACTGGAAGCTGATAGTTTGAATCTGACAATCTTCGCCCTCCTTGGACAGCAAAATGAGCGCATCCAGGATATTTACCCTTCCTGGAGTAGAGATCAAGATACATAAATCCTAAATCTCCCTGTTCATTAGACACAAAACTTAAGTTACTTTGGCCTAGCAAATCTAAGATAAACCTCTGAGCAGGTATTCAAGAAGAGAACAAGCAGCAGGTATTCAAGAATCAAGATAGTATTTGTGACTCTGAGCTTTGGCTATATTTCATCAAAGCACTAATCTATTCATGAAATTTACATGATTCCAATAAACTGAAAGCAGCATATAAGATACTACTAGATGATAATAATTATTACAGGCAAAACAAGATAAACCTCATTATTAAGAGTCAAACTACAGCAGAAAACTATATATTAATTAGCCAACACGATCATTATGAGAGATAAGTTGAAAAGGATGGTCAGGTCGCCAGATAGGTATATACAAACCTTATTTCCAATTAGCCATTTTAATTTCAAAAATGAAAATGTATAACACAATGGTGCTAGGGCTAAATGGTCACTTATATAATTTCAGGCACAAAAAAATAACTCAAGCTGTAGATAATTTTTTAGTTTTACTGAAAATTAATAGCACAAATGGCAAGTTGGCATGCTTATACCTCATCAGGATGATGGAGAGACAGTTTTATCACATCTGGATGCCATGACTCTCCATCTCTCATAGGAATCTGATGAAATGTCGCACCAAATAATGATTCAACTAGTACATTTAGCCCTTTTAGACACTGTGACAAGGGAAAGTATTTTGCAACAACCTGATAGATACAAGAAACAGTGTAAACTCTTTAATCTAAAATATGTTAATGTCTAAACTTTATATGCAGCTGCATTTACTGTTTAAAATTAGCATTTGGTACAGTTCACACATACTGTAGGATCCAAATTTTGTACAGATGATTTCATCATTCCAATGAAGTAATCCTCATCCCAGGGTTGAAGATCAGCACTCTTTTTATTACATATTGTTCTCTTAAAATCCTGTATAATCCTGAACTCCTGCATTAAGAGAGAGAGAGGCAGACGAATGACTGAATTTACAATGCATTCAACATATAGAATGTAACAATGAATAATGCCAATTTATGGCAAAAGTTGAATCCACTCATACATCATCAGCCTTTTGTCTAACAATCCTGCTCAAATCTCCAAGAAATGACATAACCACATCAGCTGATGCAGCCATGTTAGGACAAATAGCAAAGTGGGCATACGACTTGCATCCCATAATCTGCAAGGGCATGAACAGAGAAAATAATTCAATTGTTCACAGTTCTTTGCGCATGACAAGACACAATTGATATCAATGATCTGGTATTCAAATAACAATCACATAACTGCAAAATTTGAAGAGAACACATTACCTTTGCAAACTCATCACGAGCATCTATAAGTTCGTCAAGGACACCAACATTTTCACGAGGTTCAGAGTTCCCAACAATGTATATATGTTTCCTGACCTTTGGAAGATTTGAAGTAGTTAGATTGCCACTGACATTGGATCGATGACACGCTAACAGATGAAAAATGACATGGGAAACTCAATGTTATTCAAAAAGTTAAGAGATACATCTTTTCATCACACAAAAGTTTGGTACTATTAGATATTCCATATTTTGACAATTGAAACAAAACAAACTTACTTCCTCATCCGAAATGCATCTCAATACTGCAGATAGATTTCCTGAATCTGTTACAATCCTTAGACCCTTTTGCCTTGTAGTGTCCATCTGGTTGCTTTGCTTCTCTACTCTTCCATTTTTAAAACAGTAAACAGACTTGAAGTGATGTTGCATGTTTTTTGGAATCCGTGAAGCTGGGTATACATCCACAAAACCTGGTTTGTTCACAACATTTTCATTGAACCTGGAACATAAAAAAAAAAAAGAGGTAATTTGAAACCAGTTACAAATAGTTACTCCTCCATATAGCTGTATAATCAACAGGTTCATAACTGCAAGTAACTAGTTAATCCATTAAAAAAAGGGCATTGAGCTACAGAGGGAAATTAACAGGAATATTGCACGGGAGATATGTGTTAAGTTCTAGTAATATTAAGGGTTTCATTAAACAATAAATCACTAGCAGTTGTTAGCTTGGAAAAATGCAACCAAAACACAGGTTGAAAAAGCAGCTCAATAGAAAAAATGACTAAATGAGAGAATCTATCAGCTCATGTACCTACTTTCTACCAAGGTGGGCAATCTCAAGGTTCAGCTGGTTAATGTGCTCAAGTTTATCTGCCAGAAAAGAGAATTGCATTTTAAGTTAACACTTAAATATTAATGACGACAAGACAACATAATGTAAATTTGAGTTGGGTAACCTTTAGGAAGATGGATCCCTCCTTTTTCAAAGTCAACGCGTAAGGTAGTTGCTGCCCGTCGAGCTTCATCTGTGAGCAGGGCACCTTCGCTCTCAGCTTTCAGAATAGCATTGTACAAAGTAGTGTTGGTATTCAGGTACTGCAGCAAGTTAGAAAAAGTGAAATGTAACAGTTCTCAATGGATCATCAAATTGTCCATTGCTGCTCGAACCGTTGCAATTAGCAAAAAAAAATCACTCAGTTTTCTCAACGTAAACGAGTTGGCATCACTATCACCATAATACGCAAAAATGTAAATCATTTACATTGACATGACAAAAAAAAAATGCTCCATGTAGCATGTCTTTGATATGTGAGCATTTAACTTTTGATGCTTGATACATTTAGTTGAACTATGTAGTAAAATTTCTAAACCTAAGTAGCTTGACTAATCCATATCAGGGCCTTCTCCCCATATATAAAAGAGCAATGCTCCAAGTACACCGCAAGCAGAGTCCATTGTTAAGCTTGGTGACCAATTGTTAAAATCACGGTGCAGATATACATGACTCATTCCAGCACTTTGTTAGTTTCAAGTGAGAGTTATCAAACGATTGTAAGTCTGTACCTTGATGTTAATACAAGTCTGATTCTCCCAAAAAAAAAAACTGAAGAATTTTCTCCCTGGAAAGCAAATGCTTTTAGAAATGATGATATATCACCTAGTATAGCTAACCTGAAGATGCTCATATATCATCATCGATGCCTTATCTGCCTCTTCCACATACTCCCTGGACCACAAGAGTACCCACTTTAATCAAAACTGGAAACACATTGTCCCACAGCATCAATAACCTCTTCACACTCACCTATCCGGGTGTGTATGCCTGCACAATTCCGCGGAATCAATGACTGTGCAAACCTATCCAAACATAAAGACTTAAAAGCATTAGCTACGCAATATAAACTCTAACAGACTGACTCAAAAGATGCACAGTCAAAAGAAGGGATAGGTTACAGTATTGGAAATCTCGTCCATCGCGCGGACAATCTCGGCGGAGGGTGGCATCTGCGCAACATAGCGAACGAGCTCGTCCGATCTGCGAGGTCAAGCAAGCTTTCACTATCGACCAGCGGCCCAGGTTGGGTCTGGTTGGGACAGCACCGGAGGTTGGAGACGCGCCGCTTACCTCCGGATGGCGTCGTCGACGAAGCGGCGGAATCCCTTCGCCGTGCGTAGCACATCGAAGCCATACAATCCCGTTTCCGTCTTCGCTGAGACAGTTGAGAACGCCGCCGCTGCGCCGCGGCGTATTGCGGCGGCGCGCGAGAGCATTGCGGCGGCCACTCAGGGTTCCGTTGGATACCACGCCGCTCTCTATCAGTTCTACTCGCGTGTATTATCGAATGATATATGCTGGCTGCTAGGCCTCCGCTGCGAGCGCCGCTGCTCACCGGAGTTTGCTCCGCTCTGGAGCAAGAGGAAGGGCACCGGAGATGTGCCGTGGAAATAACTGCAAAATGAAGTCACCCCAGGGTCTCTCGTGAAATCCTTCCAATGGGCTTTGTTTCCGACGTTCTGGGCCGCGAGTTTTCGGTCCAACGGTTATAGGATAAATCGTTTCAACGGGCCATGACACACCCGGCCCGGTGCTACATATTTACTCGCGGACTTGTAACCGAATTGGGCTGTGTTCGCTTGAACTTCTTTGGGCTGCCGCAGCAAAATACATTCTGGCTAGAGGGGCTTAGAGTTGGCGAAATGGGCCGTGCCAGCTGGGCTGGCCCAAGGCACCGTGAAATCGACTCGCCCAAGCACGGGACTGCCCAAATCTAATAGGGCCCATGCCGGTCCGGCACGAAGCGCGAGCCGTGCTTGGGCCGGCACCTCGGCCCAGCGGCATGACCTGGTATTATAGGGTTAATCACAATTAAATTGCAGCGCTTTTCATGTATGTTTTTGTTGTGCGAAGCAGTATATTTTAAATTTATTATTTAACAAATAAAAGTATAGTTTTCTTGACATAGATGATAAAGTTTCATAAATATATACTTCGGTCTAAAAAAAAGTTATCGACACAGTCTCCAAAGCATAAGTGTGATTTTTGTTATCTATAAAATATTTAATAAAAATTAACATCGATACACTTTTAAGAAAGTATTTTTAAAACAAATTATTTCTAATTTTGTAACTTAATAAATTTAAAATTATTTTTAATTTATATTGGCAATGTTTGATTAAAACATTACGTTCAAACTTACTTTTTTTTTACCGGAGCTGTAAGCGAAAAAAAGATTAGATCTTAGTTCTCATAGTAATTAAGAAGTATTTTTAGGAGATAAACAATTTAAGTTGTCTAAATATACATTTTTATAACATATAAAGGTCTTTAATTATGATATATACTTGCAAAAAAATTATTCATAAGAGATCTATGTATATGATTTTGGATGGTGAAAAGATATGTCACATATTTTTATGTTTTTGTTAAGAACCTAAATGCAAAACTATTCAAAATTTTTGAGTCAAAAACTATTCAGGATTGGTGGAAGGACAGAGTTGTACTTTATTTCTAATTTAACGAAGAGTCTAAAAGCAAGAGCTACAGAGATATATCCAACTCTTTTGTGCACCAGTGGATTGATCTAACAATTTAGAATTTATTAATAACGTGACTTCAGATATTTAAAGAGAATCAAAGAGTTTAATATATAAAGATTTTTTTTATTATTTCAATATATATGCAAAAGACTGTAACAAGCTGAAAAGTTAAGACGATGGCACGGCCGTTCATACGTGTTCTCGCCGAGTAGAAGCACACTTTTATGTTGACCGGCGAAAGAATTTTTTCTTCTTCCTAATATTTACTGTTAGATTTTAATCCGATGATTAATATTTTTTAGGGTGGCGTAGATCACTATCTATATAAAAAAATGTGACAAAACAGCATGTGGACTTGGAAAAGTCAAGACGATGGCACGACCGTTTATGTCTGTTGCTGTCGAGCAGAAGCACGCTTTTATATTGACCAAAGAAATGATTTTTTTTTCTCCTTCTTAATGTCCACCGTTAGATTTTAATTCGATGAATAATATTTTTTAGGGTGAAATGGCGCAACGAGAGTTGAGAGAACACTTGTGCTTTAATATATAAAGATATTTAATTTACATATAATCAACAAATATCAAATGGTGCATGGTAAGGCTATTGCTTCAATTCTCAGACATAGGTCTTGAGTTCAATTCCCAGTCCCTTATATATTTTGCAATATTTTAGATTGGATTATACTAAGTGGGCGCTGGATGAGATGAGCCGCCGTGGTAATGGATTGGCCGACACGATTAATCATTTTCGTATCGGCCGTAGACCGCTGCCTGAGCCCGTTGGTCATCTCGGCCCGGCCCGTTAAGCATAATGTGTCGGGCCGGCTCAAAATATAATGAGCCATGCCAATTCGTGCTTGGGTCGAGCCACGTGGTACGGCCCATTTGGCCAACACTAAAGGGGCTAAAGCCACAAAGAGGGGAAAAAATACTCTCTCTGTTTTAAATTATAAGTTAATCTAAACTTTTCAGATTTTTTTAAATTATACGTCATTTTAACTTTTCGATACAATTTTTTCTCTTTCCATTACATTTGTATCTCTTTTTTTTATTTTCATAAAATCTCACATTTTCTAATTTTTTTAATTCACGTGCCCCAGACCCAAATGACTTTGGTCCAGCGGCTAACCAATGGTACAGCGCGAACTTGACCGAGACCTTGGTACGTTTGAACGTTTTGTGCCATTATTTTTTGCTGCTGCTGCAGTTCTTCCTCACTATTTTGCAGCAGATAGCAAGCAGCTGCAGCTATTAAACCATCTAACGAACAGGGCCCGAACAATCAATCATACGAGAAAAGATAAGGGTGCACAATATTTGCTGCAACCACGACTCAAGAACGTAGACTCGGGTGGACTAAACACTCTCTCAAGAACTTCATGAATCAAGCACACGTCTGTCAAAATGTTTTGAATGCATGAAGAATACGAAACCGGCAGAGTACACACTATAGGCAGATTCTGGACATCCAATGAAGGGGAAAAGAAACAGAGCGTAGTAGCAACACGATGTACAGTAATGGTTGAAGCCTTCAACCCGACAAGTGGGTGGTTGAAACTGAAATAACCACGCCAGGCACACGCAGCGCTACAGCTGGAAGGAATTTTCCTTGTAATCCGTGTATCCTAAAACAGCTCTAAAAAATGAGTACTCAGTTTTACAATCTCCACAGCATCAATCTAGAATCCGAGTGCAACTCCCGTTTCCATAAACAGTACATCCCAAGGAACTAAACTCTCAATTGGCTGAACCTGACAAACTTTTGCGCCAAAAAAATTGCTTTGAATTTAATAACTACAGTAGTTTTGCAAGACTAGGATTTGTGTTAAGCAAAAAGAGTGGCTATGGAAGGCTACGTCATGAGCAGTGTCCATTATTCATTCATGTTGCTCATATATTTGCATGTACGCTTCTGAAAGAGCAACCATTTGGGGAAGTGTCTCAGTGACATGTAGGTCCTGCATCTCATACCTGAGAGAAAGATCATTTAATGGTTAAATCGGATACCAGATTTAAGTTAATAAAGGAAATATCTGCTAAGGATGAGCTCAATCAGCTATATACCAAGCTTCTTCTGATTTCCGTTGCACAAATACTCTGTAGCATCCTTCACCCGGTTTTCCATCATGGACAATGTTTGCAATCAGGTCATACTTTGAACGAAGCTTATCACTCTCCTTTGGCTTAGGTAATGGAATGTAATCCTTCAATTCCAAATTCTTCACAGGAAAATTTACTGCCACGTTGAATATGAAAAAATTTGTTAGAATTAATTACTACTTCCAGGTAATTGCAGATGCGCATTCAATATATTGAACACAAAATCTCACCTAGAGTAGGGTTTTTCTCCACAAAAAAGTTATTTTTAGTAAACCGTCGCATGTGAAGGATGAGATATTTTGGCAGTTTAGTGACTCGGTATCTCATCCGAGCAATAGATGGTCGGACAACCTCTGTCACAGTCTCACCATCAAACTTTTTCAGTATATTGAACAGTGGTACCTGGCCATAATGCAAACTTTGAATTCCAATATACCATGGTAAAGTGAACTTAACAGAACGAATCAAAATAAAATGGAAATGTATAGAACGAGATTCATGTTTACAAGTGTACAATTGCAACTAACTAATGTAAATGTGATCATAGAATAGGATGATTTAGGTACTATGAAGATACTTGTGAAGCTAGCCATTTGCCATGAGACTGTAAAGCAATATAGGAGATACTTGTGAAGCACATACCTGTGGAATGATATTTTTCTCCATGGCATCTTTGAAAAGTGGTGGAGGAGGCAAGTCAAGACCAAGCATCAAGAACAGAACCTTAGATGTTTCAGTGACAATACCATCAGCCGGTCCAATCTCGAAGCCTGCCTCATCATTCTGCTCTTTGCCATCCTCTTTCATGTCCATTATATGCTTCCTGTGAACCTTCTTAACAACTTCAAGTTCTCCCTGCAACGAAGTAATACTGATGTGACTGAACAAGTTCCTGAACTGTTATAATAAATGTACTGTTGATCTCCAGAAAAAATCTAACCTGGAAGCAATCATGGATTATGCTTCTATTTTTCTTCTTTGAACTTTTCAGTTTTGCATGCAGCGTATTCAAGAGCCAAGACATAAATTCCACTGGATCAGATTGTACGCCAATCTGAAACCGTTTGTTGCTGGCCTTCATAACTGCTTGCAGAAACTCATGAGGACTGACCTGAAAGAAAATAAAACATCAAAAATTGTTTGTTAGACATGTGCAGAGGTATATAGTGCTATATGAGTGAGTATTAAATCAACCTGGCCCTTGAAATTCCTCGCATGCCAAATCTTGCGTGTTAGTTCGCCAAAACGGTGGACTAAAGGGGATTTGCTATGCTGATAGTTTTCAGGAATGAGAAAGAAATTTCTCAGAGGTGTAACTCTCATTAACAACTGGATTGTCACATTGACAAAGTCAGTCTCCTTGATGTTGTTAAGACCAACCTGCACAGAGCAGTGAATATATACTTAAGATAAAAAGTGCTCATGATCTAGAGATATTTTCAAAGAAGAGAAGAGAATAATTTGGTTTACGATTACACAATTCAAATGACAAATGCTCATGATTTTAGGCTCCAATCGGTAGTGTAATGGATCTTTTGAAAGTGCCTTTGTTTGCCTTTATTTATTGAATAAGTTGTTTTTTTTTACAAGATTCCACGGGACATCACAATGAAATAGAGCAACAGACAACATGCCCTAGGGAAAAACTGTCTATGTACCCATGTGCCAGTTTCAAGGATACATACCATTCCAGGTAGATAATTAGAGCCGTCAAGTGCTCTAGACCACTGCCTGTTCTTGTCAAGATTTTGGACCTGCTCTCTCGTGAACCTGCCAGAACATGAATGTCAATCAGCTTCAAGCAACTGATTATCAAAGGAATGAGGCAGTACTCAAATCTAATATTAGAAGCAATGGAGAAGCACCTTGGATTCAGAACATGGCGAATATCTTCTAATGATGGATCATTTATTTCATATGCATCAGGAAGACAGTACGCCTTCTCAGTTTGAAGGTTAATGAACACATGATGGCCTGCTTCAAGACTGTGCGTATAAGCATGTGATTTCAAGCCTCTTCCTTGGAAATACTTTCCACAGACCAAGCATGCATAAACATTTAAATTTGACAATGAGATTGAGCAGAACTTCTCAAAATCAAAATCAAGGACCTGCAAATGAGCACAAAAACAGTTCGATGGAAAGATTAGCCGGAAATAGAAGGCATGTAAACAAAGACTGAGTACAGCATGGAAGTGATCATATTTAATCAATCTGACTAAACTGAAAAACTAAGCTAGACATCCTACCAGGATATACTAGGATACAGATCACAGTGTTGAATCATTCTTAAGATATTGATAGATAACACTGTAAGTTCGACCATTAGAATTCCACCATTTTTTTGCGATGGAAAATTTCACATGTTTATCTGCTGCACCCAATCACAGAAATGATGTATAGTTCTAGCAAAATATCAGCACTGATACTTCACCAGTTTATTGCTGAAATCCATTTAATTTGATACGTTGTGGTCAGTAACATTGGTGAATTAACATTGATGTGACTGAAGGTTTTCAGCTAGATATATAGCAAACATTGTAGCCCCAAAATTAAAACTAATACATGTCGGAGCATCACCGAAATTGGAACAAGATGAGCAGGTTTAAGCAACGTCTATTTGGCATCAGAAACGAAAGCATACCTGTCTGTTCACTGTGTCGAGGTAAGGGCAGTCTCGGCGCAGCTCCACCTGCCTCGGCCTCCTCTCCGGAGCCCGCCTCAAGTCCTCCTCTTCCTCATCCTCGTCATCTTCCTCCTCCACGCGACGGCCATTCGAGTGGCCTCGGGCCACTTCGTCCTCGTCGTCGTCCTCGTAGCTAGTGAGCCCCAGCAGCGACGCGACCTCAGAACCCTCCTCGCGCGGGCGCTTCTCGGCAGCGAGCTCCTCCTCCTCCTCGCGCCCGCGCTTTCTCGACGGGGACGACTGCTCGTCCGCGCCCATGGTCGAAAACCTCAGCCGCAGTCGAACAGTCGGCTGCTTGGCGGCGATGCCTGGCGGCACTGCAGGGACGGCGAGCGACTGTGCCGGCGGATGCAAGGAAGGGTTTTGCGAGGACGATGGCCGTAGATCGCCGTGGATGCCGAGTAGGGAGGAGTAGGCAGCGAAGTAGCGAAGGGAACCGATGTTTCTCGGAAGTTTTTAGGCAAACCCGCCTCCAGAACCAGTTTCCGTTTTACAGGAAATCTCAGCTGTCATGGAGAAAGTTAAAATTTCTTGATTGGAGTGTCTTCAGATTGAACTGAACTTGGTGTCTCAAAAAAATGTGAATTGGACCATTTTGAGGTGCGAGACTGTTGCACTTGCATCATGCAGATCTTAAACAGTGGCGGAGCTAGATCTTTGTTTCAGGAAAGTCCTGCTTGTAAAATTTGTAGGGTTTTTTGGCCTTCAGTTTGCTTCGCTACAGAATGCGTTGGGCCGTTGGCAAGGCCCCCGGTATAACATTCTTATGGGCTTGCAGCCTAAAGCCGCCGCCGCCGCCGCCCCCCCCCCCCCCCCTGCCTTGCGGCCCAAGGCCTTTGCGACAGCGACCGTCGGAGGCCCACGAAACAGCAGCACCATTCGTTCACGGACCACGGTGCAGTGCTCTGCTCCTGCGGTCCTGCCCAGCATGGCTACCTGTGCCCTTGTGGTCGTCGAGCCCCTC
Organism: Zoysia pacifica; assembly: GCA_001602315.1. Taxonomy (NCBI): domain Eukaryota; kingdom Viridiplantae; phylum Streptophyta; class Magnoliopsida; order Poales; family Poaceae; genus Zoysia; species Zoysia pacifica. The sequence continues at coordinate 56,567 of BCLH01000586.1, forward strand.
GGGGCATCCTTGAACACGGAAGATGCAAAACAAGCAGCGTTACCCGGTGTGTTTGGGAATTGGGATCCCAGCCACATGCACTTGTGAGAGAGAGAGAGAGAACCACAAACAGGAAGCTAGAGCAGCGGCATCCGATGGACAAGGCACCGCAAGCGACGCTCGAGCAAACAACGGACGACCAGGGCCGGCAAGCCCGTGCAGCGCAGCGGCAACGGCGTCGGCGTGTATGCCTCGGATCCGCGGCAGCGTGCTCCAGCGGACGCTTCGATTAAATTTCACGGGGATCCACAACCCCAGCGCTGAAAGATAGGCGATCTATATTTGGATAATCCATCGATCAACGGATAGCTTAATTAACACGACGAGGTCTACGGAATGACGTGTGCATGCACAGATCTTTTGATCCAAGTCGTTGGCACGCACGGTCGATGGGGCGCCGCACGTGTACGCTCAGTTGCGTGACGGAACAGGCAGCCGTGTCCATGCTTGCACAGCCCGGGTACGCGCTCGCGTACGTGCGTGCTCTCGGACAGCAGGCCCGGCGGCGGCCGAACATTCGAATGGAGCTCGCGCGCGGTGTGTCCCGGGGCCGGCCTCACGTGGCGTACGGGCCGTGCTGACCTCCGCTCGAGCGCGGCGGATCCGCACGCCAGCGCCTGCCCGCTGGTAGTAGGAGTACGATGCGGCAGCGGCCAGAGGTAGGCGCGCCACGCTCCCCTGTCGCGGAAGAATCTTCGATCGGTTTCCATCCTTGCATCCAGTTCCTTCCACAGCAACTCTCCTACTAGAACCCAAGACATGGACAAAAACACACGCCATTACTGGAATCGACGCTTTTCGGCAAGTCCGTGTAGAACAAGAACGTATCGAGCCCATACCTATACCGCGTACGGGAATCAGAATACTACAGTACAACAGCAACCTCACGCGGCATTCTCTATTCTGTGGCTACTGTCCAACACCTTTTTCCATCCACGTGAAAACAACGCCATTAAAATTTATCGACCACCACGACAAGGCTTATCAGCAGTATCGATCACGTAGCGCCCAGCAGCGACGAAAGGAACGAGCCACCGGTTAGCTCGCTAGGTGCGCGATCCACCAGGCACGGCGACACGACATCTCTAGTCGAGACCAGCCGAGCGGAAAGCGACGCCACTCGATCGCGTCGCTTGCCGACACAAACAAAACACTATCTAGGTGCTTTGCGTGTTGGAGCGTCGCCATCGCTATCATCGTCTCGGAAACGTCATGTTGCGAGCGAACAAGCATGGCGCGCGGCGGCGTCGGCGGCGGAGACCACTGTAGCGAGGTACGACTGCTGCTACTACTCCAAACGACGTACACATAGCGTCCGCGTCGATGAACCCAACACGTACGCGACGACCTTTGTTCGCTCCGATCGATCGATCGCCCATCTTTTCCGGCAGGCACGTACGTACGTGTCCTGCGGTTTTCTGAATTCCACACAGCGTACCTACGCGACACGTTGCATAGCTGGAACAACGTACATAGTGCTACAGGTTGTTCCATTTTCTACCTTTCACCCGTGTTACCGTATAGAGCAGATCGAGCACGTACGTACAGACGGATCGCGCACGGCCGGGTAAGCGATTCGATCAGAGAGCGTTAATCGTACCACCTTTTACCCTTACCGCCCGTGCAGAGGAGTGGCGATAGTACCTGACCTCACGGTACGAAGTGAAGAACCCAACACGACGAGGAGCGTGGCATTGTGGCATATCCATGCGTGTACTACCTTGTACAAGATCACATTCAGCAGATAACGGAAATGGCGGTAAAAAGCTGTACTGTAAAAAACCGCCAACACATCTGAGACCGCATCCTGCGCCAGGGCACCAGCTTCGGTGCAGCACGTCCGCACGGTGCTGCCTGGTTGATCGCCTTTCGACACTGTCGATCTCCGTAGGATTCCCCCGAGCAACAGTGCCAGGACACCGCACCCCCACGTAAACCGTTACTGCTGTCGCGTCAAACATTCTTACTGGGCAAGGCAGCATGCAGGACTACTGTACTACTGCGAGGGTGGACCTGCCTGTCGGTGACACAAGCGTTTCGTCTCTCGAGTCATGTCGTAGTGCTGGTGCAAGAGGAAGCCACGGACAGTGTCAGTTGATACTATGATCAAACGCACGACACCATGACAAATCGTTGCATTCATCTCTCAGATTAGCAGGACAACGATTCCAATCACCCCTGAATTATGAACACGGAATGTCCTTGATTCGGTGGAGTACAAGACAGAGATCGTCCTTTTTTTTGACAGAAGATGGTCACGGATTTCATTCAGCATTTGAGACAACTTAAATATTCCCAAAAGAAAAGTTTCAATAATTGCCTTTGCAGAGGCAGAGTACATAACAAAAGTGATCGAATGCAAACCGCATGCACGATCAGTTCAAACTTCAAACAATAAAAGGGTCTGATAAATCTGCCGATAAATTACCTGCCCTGAATCACAACACTCGGTCCCGGTTCCGGGAGCTCCGATCCAAGAAAACTCAACTGAACTGAACTGCCTCTCTGAAATTACGCCAGCGCTTGGAAGTGGCAATTCGCCTTCAAAATCGCCACCATCCACGCTCCTCCAGCTATACAAGTGACAGGAGCCTAATGCCCTTCCTAACTCGTTAAGCTATCACCGCTCAGGTCCGTGAGTATGGTCAGCCGACGTGCAGTTTTCGTGAACTCGCTGCAAATCCAGAAGTGCGTTAGTTTCAGCAAAAAAACAATAGAGGGGTTGACAAAAATGCAGCTGACTGTTTCGACAATAGTATGATGCAGAATGTCCTAGACTCCTAGCTTGAAGCGATTCAATGAAAGTCACGTTAAGGATGCTTCCAAGGAAAGTACCGTTAAGGAGACTGAAACATTTCATCAACTGAAGCATGAATTTTATTTATATAAAAAAAACAAAACGAGACAGTACATCATATATCTAGTATGATTCATAAATCCAAAAAATTAAACGCATAAACAGAAACAGGCATTTAAATCAGAAATCGCACGAACCTGAAAGGTTTGTCCCCGGTGTGTTTCAGTGTGCCTGATGCGTCACGGTAGAAAACATGACTCATCAACTCATCTTTCTCAATGCCAAACATGTCAGCAAGCCTCTGATATAGCTCTTCATACGACCCAAAAACGGAGAGATCAAGTGTACGTCCAACATCCTCTGACTGCATGAACACCTTGCAGTGCCCGGTTTCCAGCCCGAGGTCAAGTAGCTTGTTAGTATCCTGGAACAATGTGACTCCTCCACTGGACAAGTTTTCTGCAGTGGCATCCTGGTTGCTTCCAGGACTTGAGATATCCGAGTCGCTCACCGTCTTCTCGGCATTGCTATCAGAAGGGCTCTTCTTAGCAGCAGCAGCAGCAAGAGGAAAGCTCCCAGCATCACCTAAGGATATCTGCTGCTCAGTGAGTATTGGTTTCCCAAACAGCATCAGTTGCGGCGGTGCAACCTTCCTGACATCGGCGGGTTTCTTGTTCTGTGGGGCGCCAATGGTCAGCAAGCACGAGATATCATCTCGAGCTGCCGGATGACCGACGATGAGCCCCGCTGCGATCCTCGGCTGCGCGCCGTGATCGAGCGGGTGAAGCCCGTGGGGTGACAGAGTCGACTGCAGTTTGTTAAGGTGGAGATCTGATAAAGATAAACCAAATTGAGCATGCCTGGCTCCCTGTATGCCTGCAGGAGTGCCATCCGGGAAATAGCACATCGGACCAACCCCACGCCCCAGCGGGCTTCCGTGGAACATCGGCGCCGGAAAATGGCCGTCGAGCGGGAGCTCGGGGTACAACGGAATGCAGAGCTTCTTCCGGGGAGGCGAGAACGGAGCGAGATGAATGGCTGGCATGTTTGAGACGAGCTCAACCAGCCATGGGTTCACTCTCTTCACGTTCTGTAACAAGTCTGGTTCGTCCCAAGTAACCTGCAAAAGAGTTCATCATTATTGCAACCTTAAGTACACTCCTAAACTTCAACTGATACTCTCTGCAATTATGAATTATGTGAAGCCTTCATCAAGAGGACTTAGTAATGATGGAGGTTTACCTGAAGAAGCCTCCAAGGTGAATTCGGCCATCTGATGGGGTCAGCCACCTGCACGGCGGAGACTGTACCCATGAACCAGCTGATCCTTGACAAGTCCTCCGTCTCAAAGGCCATCTTGAACCTCAAGCCGGCGCACCACTGGGTGCGCATCGCCGCCCGGACAGCCCCCGCCTTCACGCAGAACTCCGGTGTGCTCGCCCTCGGGTAGTAAACAACCTCAAATGGTTGCCCACTTACCGCGAGATTAGCGGCCTCGAAGACCTCCTCTGGCCGCGCCCGCACTCTGACCTTCCCCCTGGTACTCGCCATCATCCTGTTGCCATCTTCTTCTGCCCTCAAGAACATGGAGAAACCCCCGTAATTGCCGCCGCCCGGCGGAGGCGGATGATGCAGAAACTCCGGTCCGCCGATTCCGCCTTTCTTGGCGCGCCGGATGCCGACGCAGAGGTCTCCGTTCTCCGTCCTCATGAACACGATGGAGTCCCCGGCGACGAGCTTCTTCTGGTTCACGAACGTGCTCCACCCCGTGGTGAGGAGGTGGCGCCGGGGCGTGCCGCGGTAGATGTGCCGGAACTTCCAGACCACGCCGTGCACGTCCTTGGCGAGCACGGTCTGGACGGGAGGATCGGCCGAGTAGTCCAGCCGCGGGAAGATGGTCTCGGCGCAGTAGCGCGGCACGGAGAAGCCGCCGCCGTTGTTGGCGTCGGACTGCGTGAGCGTCTTGGCGAAGGACGCGGGCTTGTCCTCCTGCGCCGTGGCGGCGGCGGCGGCGCCAATGCCGTCGTCGGCGTAGCCCGGCTCGTTGGGCCGGACAGGCGCGAGCCGGATCTTGGCGAAGACCTCGTCGGTGTCCGGATCGGCCATGTACCGGACGCCCGCGACGCGGCAGAGGACGAGGGCCGGGACGCGCCCGGCGGGGAGCTCGACGGGGCCCTGCGCGTGCTCCGCGTGGCCCTGCGGGAAGTAGTACACCTTGGAGTGCACCGGCGGCATCTGGACCATGCCGCCGGCGCAGGCGTGCCACAGCTGCGGGTCCAGGCATTTGTCAGCCTCCCGCTCCCGCTCCATGGCCGCCGAGTCCACGAACGTTATCATCTTCGCCCTCCAAGGCTAACGGGAGGCAGGAATTTTACTGGAATTGAGCAATTCCCACCCACCGCACCGCTTTTATGGATGAAATCTCCCACCCTCTCCCCTAGCGCAAGAAGCTTTTCTGCTGCACAGCCGCCATCATCATCGCCATCATCAGAGTTCGCAGCTGAAAAGGCTGATGCAAGAGAAAGAGCAGAATTGGAAAAGCAAAGAGAGGAAGAGGTGAATTCGAATCTTGCAGGGGAAAGGAAACCGAACCATCACCACAAATTCATCAGGTCACTCACCTTTCGAACCAGCTCAGATCCCTCCGAAGAGGAGAAACGACGAACTGAGGGACAAATTTTTTTCTTGGCACCGTGCAGAGCCTCTTCTCCCTCCCTGCCTCTCTCTGCCACTCTGCTCCGTTTGCCTACCCTCCGGCTCTCAGGTGAGCAGCCGGCTCAGATTCCCCCAGACTGCAGCAGCTGACAGGGGGCAAAAACAACTAAATAGAGGGAGGAGAGAGAAGGCCCTCAAGGTAGCTCGGCCGCTCAAGCAAGTACCAGTGGTGTACTGCTAACCCCTGGTTTATTAGTGGCTTAATTAATTGGTTACGATTAGTGGACTCCTTTTCAGCTCCCCAGCGAAAGCACCAGAGATACTTACGGAGTATGTTATTTTGTGGACGATTAGCTGCGTTATTGGATCGTTATCCGTTTCCGACTCATCTTCTCTGCTCCTGGGGACCCAGCGTCCGGACTCCGGCGCCGCGCGCCAAGTGCACGCTCTGCTTTCGGCTCGGCCGCATGGGCTCGCGCCAGATTGCCATGTGACACTCGCTTGTTCGCTTCCCAGCCCACCATCCGTTGCTAGCTAATCCCAACTTGCGAATTGGCATGGTGGTGGTGCAGTCCCCTTCCTTTGGAAACCACTCGCGCTTACAGAAAGTGAAATTGCAAAAACTTTTGTGGCAATTTTCTTGTACTAACCTAATTACTCACGTTACGAGTAGCTCAAAACACTGCCTGAAGAAGAACGAGCCAAAAAAATCCCAAAAAAAAAAGAAGAGAACATCGATTTCGACGGAAAGGATCGATCAGGGTGCAGCCGTGCGGGTACTTGATCCATTCTTAATTCCGACGTAGTACACTCTGCCGCTGGCTGCCGCGACGCCGTCAAAATCTCGTTCAACCACCGCCCAAAAAAAGAACCCCGAGTACGGGCCCCGTCAATCTCACCATTTATTCTCGGTCTCGAAACGCATGGCCGATCGAGCGCGCGAGCAAGAAGAAACAGCCAGGAAGATTAGCTAGCTTGTGCGCCAATCGATCGATCTCCTCGCTGTCCTTGGCGGGTTATCAAAGCGTGAAGGGTTCTGTCGGGCTCGGATTGGATGGATCGATGTTTTTTTTGCTCGATTGACGGAGTCCGTCACGACAGGAAAAGGATAAACATGAGATGAGATGACGGGACGACGACAAAGGCGCAGGCGTGCAAAAACTGGCAGCAACAACACGTACGAGAGAGGAATCGGCTGTTTCTTAATTTGGTTCTTAGTCAGTTCAAGTGTCGTTAGTTGGATGATCTGGTTATTCACGGTGTGAATGGAGTCAAGGAAGACACACGTAATACTGGTGGTTTGAACTTTGGTCAATTAATAGCTGGATTAGTACAGTGTCAAGATGGAATCGTTGTTACGTGATTAATTAACAAGATCCTGTTCCAACTTCTTGTCTCGTACTTACGTACCTCGCCCGACAAAAGTTGTAGCCTAGCTGGTATGCACCTAGATCCCGGGCAAGAGAGCACTTTAAAAAAAACGTACTCCAATTTTAATTGATCTTTTTAATGCTTTTGGTGTGGAAGTCGTCGTCTAAAAAGTCTGGTTATTAGATAAAGGTCATGCCTCGTGACATAAATAGGAAGAGTCTTAGAAGGCACAGAAACTCAATAAAAAAAGATTGAATATATTTATATGCTTCACTATCTAATAAGGAAGAGAAGAGAGAAGCTACGGAAAGCATGTTCGAGATGCCCCTCCAGATCACACGCTTGCATGCAGCTGATCTTCCATCCATCCGTCTATACGTCTGTCTGTTCATCCGTTAGATTACTAGTGATGATGTTACGGCGAGCACGCAACGACGAACGAACCAACCCATGGACAGCAAGCGGCCAAGTGACGGCGCGGCCGGCCGGCACGTATCGCATCACCCCTGCTAGCTAGCCCCGGATTGACACGTCCGAGCTGTCCTCGCGTGCGCCGGGCGTGGTCGGCGTCAAACTCGCGCTAGCTGCCGGACTGACACACTACTATTTTCTCTCTTTTTCCTTAGGCCGCGGATCAAAAGAAGCAACCTGTTATTCGCACCGCACGACGTTTTCGCGTGTTGCTATCGATCTGCAGTGATGCGCCGCGTCGGTTTCCTTCGGAAAGAAGCTGTATACTCTAGTGCTAGTTACACGCACGCAAACACGATGCACATCTGGTTGCCACGAGTCGTAGTGCTGCGCCCATGATGGTGTAAATGTTTAAGTAAGGTGGGATGTATATAAAATTGTGATAGGTGAGTGAATAATATATAAAATTATAAGTGAGATTTATTATTTAAAAAATATAAAATTTATCACGGTTTTTATGATTGGATGTGAGATGTATGAGCGGTGAAAAAATTCGCTTATGCCCATTATGATTGGTTTGCATGACCCAACTAACCGTCGTACTTAGTAGTGGAAGCTGAATGGGCCCCTGGTGTGTCCGAATGAACGTGCCAACGACCTCCACCATCACCTCTCTTCTCCATCTCTCTGCGCTGAACGCTGAGATGAAGGTGCACTGGACAGCTCCCAGCATGCTCCGGAGATTTTTCCGACTTCCGTTCCGAGATTTACGCTTCACCTGCCCTTTTCGACGTTCCACCACCGTACGTACCAAACATGTTCGTCACCGGTAAACTGTACCACCAGAACTTGTACCGTTCGCCGGCCGGGTAACTCGGACGTGACACTGACACGCCGTGGCGCGGTACGCGCGCACGTCAATTGACAGACGCACGACGACGCACTAGGCACTACGCGTGCGCGTTGTTGATCTGCTGGCTCGATCCACACGCGCGGCGGCGGCACTGCGAGTCTGCGACCGGGCTGGACAGAACGAGAGCGCCCTCTTAAACCTCGGTACGACGTACCCGGACCACCATGTCCGCGCACGAACACGATGATTTGCTTGGTTCCGGGGTACGTACGCACGAGTACCTGGACTGACAGTATTTCGAGACGGCGGTACTACGTGGGGGACGTTCGACACCTGTATCTTGCTGAGCCAGGACGACCCATGCAGCTTATACTGCCTAAGTATACATATATAGTTATATACGGACACGTTCCCCAGCCCATCGAGATCGGACCACGAATAGGATTCTGCATGGTATATGTATCTGCATGGAGTTTTAAAATTGTACCTCTCCTGACAGCGTGTGGATTATGACGCTGAGGCCACCGTTGGAGTTTTTACGTACGTAGCGTGGTGTATTGTGTTATACAGCCACACGCACGTATACGGCTCCACCAGACAAGCACCGTATGTACCACATATCTTGCCAGGCTGGGACGACACGTATAGCTCGGCGATATAGTACTCCGTATGTACACAGAGGCTTGTCCAGCCAGAAATAGCATCAGCAGGAAACCACTGCACATGCTGGATTCATCGATCCAGGCTTTGCAAAAATCCAGGGGGCGGGGGGGGGGGGGGGGGCCTCGGATCCCCAAAAGATCTTGCTGCTGGGTCGATGCAGAGAATATTTTTTTTAAGATAATGGATTAAAAATGTTTCGGCCATTGCTTCATGGAAGACGCAGGGCGTTTTTAAACGGTATACTGGCTTGGACGGCAGCGATACTAATCATGTTCCCGTCTAATACATAAGTATCGGTGTCATCAAGAGCATCTCGTGCAGTGCAGCACGCGTACTGCACCGCGAAGGAAAAAAGCTTCACACGTACGCTGAATTTCATGGCTCCGTGTGTCCGGTCCGGACGGTACACATACGCGTACGTCTACACGCACAAAGCTGGCTTGTGTACGTACTACTAACTACGAGACTGCGTTGTTTGTCCCCGCGAACGCATGTGCGCTTGAAGTGGCGGAGTACACCGACAGTGTAGACCTCACCGTTTCAAACCTATGGATAATGATCAGACGGTACGAAATTTGAAAATCGTGACAGATCAGTGCGTGTTGGGGGATAATCTGTGGACGGTGGTACTGTCTGCCTGGAGGGATGAGCGGCATACATGATCGAGGTACGGTTGTCATCACCGTGACTCTAAGGGTTAGTTAAAGCAGGTGAGGCGCCGTGCAGGTTGATTAGGTGTGAAACTCCTAATTTTAGTACTCCCTTCGTCTCTTTTTTACGAGTTATTACAAAAATTAAAAAAATTAAAAAAAAGCAGAAAAATATTAGAAAAAAAAAGTTATATAAAAAAATAAAAATGCCTTATAATTTCATTTCAGAAATTTTGAAGAGTGAATTTATAACTTGAGACGAAGAGAGTAATTAACTTAATTTTTTTTGCAGTAATAAAATATGATCGAGCAAGTCAACAGAGACACTGTTATATACTGGCTGGCCGGCCAGGTGGACAAAATCCTTATCGCTCCATTGTGATAGCAAGACGTAGTAGTGCTAGACCTAAATCGTCGGCACTCGGCTGCCGTGGGCATGTCACTGCCCCGTGGGCCCAGATGCGCGCGGCCGTAGATCCCAATTCTACTACTATACTCAACAGGCAACAGTGGACTAGTCGCTGAGAATCTAACGTAGCGTAGAGAATTCACGTGCACGTGAGGCGTACGACGAACGAACGTGCCGTGACGACCACGCGCGCGGCCGCCTCCGCCGCCTGTGCGCGCTGCCCCGGGCCGGCCACCTGATCCCGCCGTGCCGTGCCGACCACAGCTTTCTTCCGGGTCCGGCCTCCACGCGCGGGCGATCTCGCCTCGGGATCCCAGCAGAACTACCGCCAATTCTTCTTGTCTCCGAAGCCTACGCTGCGCAACCATACGGATACCTCAAGCGGCTACCAGACAAGCTCAAAGTGCTGGCCAGAACGACAGATCCGTGACGCGTGTGATATTATCTCGTTCGATAGAGATAATACTGCCGATATAAATAGGAGCCCACCGAAATACTTGCGATATAAATATAGCAATAGCCGATTTTGGCAGCCGATCCCCTTGTTATTCTTGAGCCGATCTGCTACTAGGATTGGTTTGTGGATCATCAATTTTTGATGCGAGGTCCCCAGATGCAGCCGGGTAACTTCGATCTGTGGCGCCAAACCAGCTGGCCGGTCCCGTTACTGTTTGTTTAACTGTCAGTGTTTACGGACGCAGCAACAAGGGGGCATATGGGATCCCGAACGAAGAGGAGCATGACTGTCTTGAACAGAGAGAACGAAGTACTTGTAGTAGATGAGAGTTTGACCAAAGTTTTTGAAAAGCCAACTTGTCTAGGTGAAGTTAACCATCCTTGGTCATTGCAACACAACAACAACTTTCGTTGGGAAGTGTGCAGCTAGCCATCGTCATCAGCCACACTGCAACTCATTGAAGTGCGTAAGTAATACTTGTGGAGATAAAAACACTTTAGGGTTCTTTGATTGCGGATTTTATTTTAAATCCTATGTTTTTTTTTGAAATTATTTTTTTTTTTTGAAATTTTTATAAAATTTTTGTGAAATTTTTGTGTTTCAAAGAAGGCCTAACTTAGATTACAAGACGCTTCTTTCATAAGTGGTCATTAGGCGCATGGACTTTGCTCGCAGTGTTCACTCTTCTGATGTTCTCCTGCCCAACATATCTCCCAAATGAGAGTTGGTTGAGCACTAGTGTTGCTCAATACTCCATATAGACCAAAGTTGACGAAAATTTCTCTTATCCCTTCATTTCCAGGAGCTGGGTTCGGAGAGATCCAACGCCTGCGTCCACGTGGGCTTCTTACTTGCCTATGATTCTTGAGTTCGTCGGTGCTGCGGGCTCGTCGGGACCCGGTCACATTTTTATCCCGTGTCGATCCCCACGTGTCCTTGGTTTATTGCTTCGATCTGGGGATCGGCGCGGGGCAACGAGCAGCACCGGGTTTGAGTGCGCTTGCCTCAAAGTTCATGTGGCTTTGGACTGGACCGCGACCAGGAGCCCCGCCACAGACGGAGGAAACCGCTAACGTTGTTCAGCTGCTGGGTGACCTGGATCACACACTCACTTCTTCAACACCGCAGGGAGGCGTTCGTCTCTCTTGCGGGGGAGATTTCTTGCGGGGGAGATTTTTTTAATTCTTAGACCATACACAGTGGAGGAATGCTCGGAACATCACATCAAAGCTATAGAAGCATCGGTGCCTCATTTCGTTCGTCGCTCCCAACGTCAGCATCAAATGCTTAAAAACAGTGGGACCCAACGGTAATGCAGACAGCACCGGTGCTATACTACTCCCTCCGTCTCCACGTATATTTTGAGTTTGATCAAAATCAAATACTATCAACTTTAATTAATAATATTTATAAATTTAAATAATTTTTAATATAAAAATTTATATATTATGAAAATATATTTTATAAAAAATCTAGTAACAAAATCTATATATAATAAAATATTATTAATTTTATATTATTAATGATTAAAATTAAAAAAGTTTGATTTTGCTTTAAATTCAAAAATGTTTATATTTAAGAACGAAGTTAGTAGCTTTTAAGCATCGGTGCCAAGACTAGAAAAGTGTTCCAAGCACCGATATCAGGCACACATTGTGTATGGTCTTAACATCAAATACATCGATCTTTCAATTTTTACCACTCAATCTATAAAACCTTTCATTTGAACCCATCAAATACGTCTTCAAAACATACAACTCATTTGAAATTTTAAAATTTTTATTGTTGTACATTGTGTTATTATATTATGTAATAATGCATTATATTTACTATTTTATGTTTATTATACTTATTAACATCACTTGAGCTTATATTATACTTATTTTAACACAATATAAAATAGCAAAAATAATTAAAAACTTAAAAAATAATATATTTTAAAATAAAAAACGTATTTAAGTTCAAATGAAAGCGAAGCTCAATCCCAGCCTGAAGGCCCATTTGAGTCGCACTCAGTGGGCCTCTCAACCAGCGTTCCTTTTCTCCGCTGCAGTAACAAGTCGCGCTCAGTGGGCCTCTCAACTGGGTTATTGTGAGTTTTCCTTTTTTTTTTGACACCTATTGTGAGATTGTGGCCCACTGTTTTTGAGGCCTGTACATGCTTCATTACTCACGGTATGGTGTTCGATTTCACCGAATCTGGCACTGGCTGGGATCCGAGAATTTTAAATTTTTACCACTAAATACATAAGGCTTTCAATCCTTTATCGTTAAATATATTTTTTACTTCAAAACATACTATTTTTTTAAAATTTTAATTATTTTCACTGTTTTGTATTGTATTAAAATAAATAAAATTTAAGCTTAAGTAATACTAATAGTATAATAAACATAATATAATAAATATAATATATTATTACACAATATAATAACATAATATAAAAACAATAAAAATATTAAAATTTTAAAAAATAGTATGTTTTAAAATAAAAAATATATTTAGTGATAAAAATTAAAAAAATTATAAATTAAGTGTTAAATATTAAAAAACCGATGTATTTGATGGTAAGAATCGAAAAATCTCTTCGGATCCACCAAGGCCAAGCCCAATCGATCAGCCAGCGCCCCCCGTAGTCGTCGGACTCACCCATCCCAGTCGTCTGCCTTCGCCACAGGCCCGGGGTCCGTCTGCGACGCGCGCTGATTGTTGGTGTTGGCGCCTGTTTTCCCTCCCGTTTCCTCCCAAAACCCGCCCAATCCCCAAACCCCTTCGCTCCCGTTCCCCACCACCGAACCCTAGCCACCCCATGGCGGCCTCGCGCGCCGCCAAGCGCGCTAAGATAGAGCAAACCTCTGCCCCGCAGCGGGGGGAGGACGACTACGTGCCGGGGAACATCGTGGAGATCGAGCTCTGCAACTTCATGACCTACGACCGCCTCGTCTGCCGCCCTGGCCCGCGCCTCAACCTCGTCGTCGGTCCCAACGGCTCCGGCAAGAGCTCCCTCGTCTGCGCCATTGCCCTCGGGCTCGCCGGAGACCCAAACGTATCTCCTCTTTACCCTAATCCGCTTTAACCTCCTCACCTGCGATTTCACTGTCATAGAAGGTTCAATAGTACCGCGATTGCCATTGGCTGTAGATTCTCGGGAGGGCCTCCAGTGTTGGCGCCTTCGTCAAGAGAGGGGAGGTCTCCGGGCACGTCAAGATATCCCTTCGGGGAGATACACCAGACGACATGATCTGCATCACGAGGAAAATTGATAATAAAAACAAGTCGGAATGGCTCCTCGATGGTAATTGCGTCCCATTGCTCAGTGTCCTCCACTTTTGTGTCTTACCAAAATACCTACCAGGCAACTATTCATGGACTAATCTATGACCATTAACCAATGTTGGTTGGCTGTTGCTCACTATGTGGTATGCCAATGCTATTTCTTCCAAAAAAAGACATCTCTTCGTGTCCATACAAGTGTTTCGTCATTTATTTGTTTATTCTTTTCAAAAGATCTTCCTTTTTTTTTTAAGAAGGGGACCTTCCTGTGTCACTGAAATTTGTTTCCTCCAGGTGCAACTGTCCCTAAAATGGAAGTCGTTGATGTCATTAAGAGATTTAATATTCAAATTAACAACTTAACTCAGGTTAGCCTTTGGCTCTACCTTCTAGTGTAGGAGTATATTGCTTCTCATATTGCTTGGCAAGTTCATGCCAGATTGATATATTAATCAAGAGGAGCTGCAGCTCTTCTCAAAGCAATAGTGGAACTGTAACTTATTTTTTTTCCCTGTGCTAAACATTCTTTAGTTCTTGCCACAAGATCGTGTATCTGAATTTGCGAAGCTAAGTCCTATTCAGCTTCTTGAAGAGACTGAAAAGGCTGTTGGCGATCCTGATTTACCTGTTCAGCATCGTCAGCTTGTTGATCGAAGCAAGGAACTCAAGGCACTTGAAGTGGTAAAGCTGATAAGTTTCTCCTTTTATTTATGTTAGTTTGAAAATTTTAAGCTTCTTTGTCGTTTTCCTAAACATTCTGTTGAACTTTTATATTTAAGCTATCGATTCACTACAGATCCTATGTTAAAATGTAGGCTCTAAAGCAAAAGGAGCAGACTTTGAATAATTTGAAGGCCCTCAATGCTGAACAAGAAAAAGATGTTGAACGTGTTCGACTAAGAAATAAACTCCTGGGAAAGGTATGCATATTTTCTCAGATCCAATCCAACAGTACAATAGTAACAAAGAGTTTTTTATGACATAATGATACTGTCTCATCCAAATATCCAATTATACCATAGGCTGAATTAATGAAGAAGAAATTGCCATGGCTGAAATACGACATGCTGAAGAAGGAATTCATAGAAGTAATACTGGAGAAGGAGAAAACTGCAAAGAAGAAAGTGGAAGAAGCAGTCAAAATTTTGGAAGATTCTAAAAAACCAATTGAGTATGTTCCATGGTTATTGAAGCCGTGAATATTCATTTTGGTCAGATAGTTCCTTGCTATATTTGTCGAAAGTTTATTGCTGTGCATTGTTTAGTGTCTGCCCCGAAACATAAAGATTTCTTCTGCAGTGCTTTCAATTTCACTAGGTAAAAGCCGATGATTTGCTGATATCACAAACTGTAGCTTTTAACAAATACTCCTACAATTGAAAATATCCTCATCGAGTGCTTAATCAATTAAGTCAAAATAAGTAAAAGCATATTAAACTATACTGAAAACGTTCCTGATGGCCACAGTTGGGTTAGAACTTAGCAGTTGTAAATTTTTGGAGGTGAACATTATGAAGCTTTCCTTCCATTTGATAAGAAGCTATGTTATGTGTATTCCTCTGCTTTCTTCAATCAAATCCTTTTGGATCCATCTCAGTTGAGTCGCCTCTAGGGTCACAAGATATTAGTAACTTGGAAGTTGGTCTTTGTGAAATATAAAACAAGTAACTTCAACTAGATGAGAAGCTATTAAAGTAGTAATAAAGATGATGTTCATCACTTATATTCAAATGAAGCGATTAGACTTTCTAATTAAAGAGTGCCTTTTTTTTCTTGAACAGCGCAGGAGAACTGCGCGTCATTTCATTAAAAGGAGGGTAAAAAACATTACAGACAAACTAACCAGAGAAACTCCTCTCCAGAAAAATTAAAAAACAACACAAAAGATTACAAAGTTAACGGTGGTAAAACTATGACCGACCGGGACAACAAGTCCTTCATGTCCTTAGCTCCTGCTAGACACCAGACCAGGCTTTCCTGGTTGATGTTCCAAACCAACTGGGCCAGACAAGGAGATGAGCCATTGAACACACAGTCACATCTATGCTTCCACAATTCCCAAGCAACTAACGCCACCAAAGAATTGAATCCTTTTTTGAACTCCTTCGGGATTGCCTTACTCGTCCACAACCACCAACTAAAGAACTTGCTAGAGGTCGGTTGGGGAGAAACTGTTGGAAAACCGATCAGCTGCAGAACAGACCACCATACTTGCTTAGCAAAACACAGGAAACTAGAATGTGGTTGATAGTTTCCTCAGAGTGCTTTAAAAGAGCAGGAAATCCCCATTGGTGTGTAACAGATGCATATATTCTGATATTACTTTGAGATGTTAAAAAATATTCATTACATGTTAGCTTTATGATTGTGACTTTACGTATAAGATGTCCAGCTGAGTTTTACATGTTATTATTGAGTTTTAGAGGGATACATATCTTTTTTTGCTAAGTGATGCCACCCCACTCTCCAGGGCACTCAAGAAAGTCAAGGAAACTCATGCTTCAAGTATTAAGAAGATAAACAACCAAATAGATCAAAACAGGAGCAAACGCCTGGATGTTATAGATGATGAACAGAAGCTGGTATGAAAAATTCTTACCTAAATCAGGCATGCAGTGATGTTTTTGCTGTCTCGCTGATGCCAATCTTTGTTTTTTGTTTTCCTGATATCAGAACGCACAACTGAAAAGTACATTTGATGACATCGAAGACCTGAAAAAGCAAGAAAAATCACGGGCGCAAAGGATTTTGAAGGCTAAGGAAGATCTTGCTGCAGCTGAAAAGGAACTTGAAGAACTACAGCCATATGAACCACCTGGAGCTGAATTGGTTGGTTTTTTGTTACACTCTTTTTCCTTGGCGTCTGGATCTAACTGCTATCATATCCAGTTTATATCCTCGTAGTAGCACAATTTTTCATGACTGTTGTATTAACACCTGTACCTAAATTTGTGTATTGCATAGGCACAACTCACTGACCAAATTGCACGAGTAAGTTGTGACATGAACAAGTTAAAAGGGGATAAGAGAATCAAGGAGTCTCAGTTAGCTCGAGAGAAAGATAGCATGGATCACTGTTCCAATAGGTAACCTGCTAGTGTATTGCTGTCCATCCCAGTTAAGGTTAGGTTAACTAATATTTATTTTTTGCAGGTTGAAGGACATGGAAAGCAAGAACAGTAAGCTACTTCAAGCATTGCGAAGTGTTGGCTGTGATAGAATTGCTGAGGCATATCAGTGGGTGCAAGATAACAAAAAACAGTTCCGTAAAGAAGTTTATGGGCCTGTTCTCCTTGAGGTTTGTTTAGATCCATTCCTGCTCATTGTTCTTTTCCTTGCACACAAGACACCTATTACAATACATAGTTTCTTCTGTTCCCAGGTAAATGTTCAGGATAGGATTCATGCAACTTACTTGGAAAACCATGTTTCAAACTATATATGGAAGGTAAAGATGCGATGGCAATGGTTTTGTTTTTAGTATCGCTAAATTATCTTGTATGTATGATATGCTGCTTTATTTGACACTGCATATGGTTAGTGAAAGCAATAAAGATCTTGTGCTCTACAAATTGTTGTAGGGTCTCCTTTGTTCTGTACTGCTGTTTGCACAACCCATATCATGTGCATGGTTTATACGTGGAAGCAGATTGATCCTCTGGTTAATGGTAGATGCTAATGTCGAATAGAATGCCATATCCACAGTTTATCATTGTTCATTGTCTTTTCTGGCTGGTCAATAATGACACTCAATCATCTTGTTTATTTTCCTGTGGCAAAATATATTAACTGTTGTACATGAAGTGACTGTTGTTCAACTGTATGTGCCAGTCATTTATCACCCAGGATGCTTCAGACCGTGATGAACTGGTTCAAAAAATGAAGCATTATGATGTCCCTGTTCTGAACTATACAGCAGACAGAGGCACTAGGAGAGAACCATTCACCATTACTCCAGATGTAAGGATATATAGTTCATCTTTGTTTGCATGAGCAGTCACTGTAGCTATTATTCCTCATCTTTTCTAAGCATTTGCAGTTGCACTGCAGTTATTCTGCTTTTAATTTCAGATTTTTCTGTAACCATAGTGCATATTCCTTAATGCCTTGAAAGTTGAATGTGATGATAGTATCAAATATTCTGTTTACCTTCCTATACCAGATGCAGAAACTTGGGATCTTCTCCCGACTTGATCAAGTATTTGAAGCTCCTTCCGCTGTGAAGGATGTTTTAATTAGTCAGTTTTCTTTGGATTGTGCGGTATGACTGGTTAAAAATCTGTACTCAGCATTGGTTATTAATTGAATCTTCCACACAAAAAGTGATGTTGCATCTAATCTTCCTTTTGTGCATGTATTTAGTACATAGGTACCGACGAAACTCATCGCAAAGCTTCTGATGTACCAAAGTTAGGTATTTTTGACTTTTGGACACCAGATAACCATTACCGGTGGTCCAGATCAAGATATGGTAGTCATATGTCAGCATCTGTAGATGCAGTCTTTCCTTCTCGCCTTTTCACGTGCAGTATGTGCTACTTCTCAGCCTAAATTTGTAGTTTGTATAACTTTGCTACCATGCCTGATTCTTATCAGCTTGCTCATGCAGATGTGGATGTAAGTGATATTGAAAGGCTTCGAGTTCAGAAAGAAAAACACATGAAAAACATTCAAGGTATGCAAGAAGAATTAAAAACTATTCAAAGGGAACTGAGGCAATTAGAAGATGAAGAGGCAAGGATCCACAAGCAAAAGGTTCTGTCTGTTTTAGTTACATTACTTTGTCTATTACTCTTTTTTATTGTCATATTCACTAGATTTAACTGTAATAAGTTGTTTCTGGTGACTCTTATCTTTTGGTTACCAAATTCGTAGGAAGACATTATTAACACGATGAGGTTTCAAAAGAAAAGACGAGAAGAAATACAGAGGCGTGTTGGTATGAGAGTTTCACATTCTCCTGTTTTCTTCATGAAAAATTGTATAATAATTGATCTTTTCTCTAGATATTAAAAGGAGAAAGCTGGAGGACATCTACAAAGAAGAAGATGTGGAATCCAGCAGAAAAAAACTTTTAGATGAGGTGACTAAGTTAAATGACCAACGATTTAGAGCAGTGATGAGACTTAAGGTAGTAGACATACTCTGATCACCAATATTTGTGGTATCTAAAAAACAACTATCAGATTTGTCTGTACTTGAGTTTGATTTGATTCCAACTGTCTTAGAATTTGCTTATGGATGCTGTTGCTCTCAAATGGAGTTATACAGAAAAGAACATGGCTTATGCTGAGCTTGATGCAAAGGTATGTTCTTCTAGTTACATTTATAAAAGGCTCAAAAAGAAGTTACATTTGTAAAAATGTACATCTTGTAAGGCATTGCATTGTATTGAACATGACAGTACTCACTTCCTAACATGAATGCTAGCAGTTTGATTAATTTTGAACAGAGGTCTGCATTTGGGACAAACCAATAAAATGTAGGAAAACACCATCAATATGGATGCAGATGGGCTGAGTCAATCTAGACACACATCCTAATATCCTTTTCTTCATATGTACACAATGAATAAACAATTAAGTTTGTATAACAAAATAAACAAGTGGAAGTCATAGTAAAAATCACTGTTTTAAGTTATCATGAATCTTAAAACCACCTCGTGGAATTATCTGGTCTTATATTAATGTTTTAGAAGCTCTTTGTATGCATTTTTGTGTTTAACCATAATTGATCATTTCACAGGTATGGGAAATGGAAAAGGGTGTGAAGAAACTTGAAAAGGATGCTGTTTTAGCTGTTGGAGATTATGAAGATTGTAAGTTAGTTTTACAGTACAGTACACTCCCTTCCATCTTCAAAGGAAATGCATTTATATATTTATAATTTTATAAAATACTAAATGCTAGAAAGTGGCTAGTGATTACTTTTCTCTGTTACCATTTTTTCTTCCGGCCAGCAAATAACATGACAACTTTTATAGTATGATCATCTGGCTTCATAATTTATTGTTCCGTAAGGGCTAAGGCATGTGACATAGTATTCTTTTATTTGAAAAGCGGGATAATTGAATTATTACTTGAAATAGTAGCAATCTTCAAGCTAACCAGAATAGTGTTTTTTTTTGTTGGGCCTTCGAACTGTCATATTTTTATGCAGCGACTGTACTACACTTGAGGAGTTGCTGTTGACATTGTATGTCTTTGTTTCTGGGTTGGACCTTCAGTGACAGTATTTTTATGCAATACATATACTACACAAACAGTTGCTTTGACATTTTGTGCCTTGTTTCTTGGTTGGGCCTTCAAAGTGTTATTATATTACTGCATTTATTGTTTTGAAGATCTTGGTGCCAATGATGCTGAATAGTACTGTAGCATATGACATACATTGCTTTCATAATTTCATTTTATATTTTTTTAACAGGTAAACGGACCACTCAAGAGCATAAGCAGCGGCTATCTATTGCGAAACAGCATGCAGAGTCGATAGCCGTGATTACCAAAGAACTGGAGAAAGAGTTTGTTGAGGTATAGTTCAAAATTGGTATGGATAACGTTTATCCTGAACTAGGTTCAGGATTTGGATATATGCAGTGATCCTGGAATATGCAGTGATATTCAAAGTAAATAACTACATTTTAGAAAATAACAAAATAATGAAACACGTTAACAATATTGTTCTAGAACCTGGATCCATTTTGTTTCATTAAGCTGTCCAAGAAATAATCTCAAAAATCAAAATGTACACAACATTTAAAATTGCAACCACTGCATTATGTATTTTTTCATTCATTTTGTGTATGTGCTTTTCATTTATTTAAAATAAAAAATGTCGGTTTTGTACTTGAATAGACATTTGTTAGATTTTTTTCTGCTTTCTATTTTAACGACTGGAATTCATCGGAACAGTGCATCAATTTTAGGATAAAGCAACTAGCGTGCTGATTTTTCACATTGTCGAATGAAGCTCCTTTAGCTATGCTTCCTTCGGCTTGCAGGGGGGGGGGTTACCCACTTGACAATAATCAGTTTATCAATTCATCGGGCTGTGTTATATTCAATAGTAATATCTATTGTATTATTATTATTACATCTAGTGCATTGGATACTGCAGATTAATAAAGAACAAGCAAGCCAGGTGCGTTAGATGTTTTTGTAAAAAACATCTAACGCACCTGGCTTGTCTGTTCTTTATTAATCTGCAGTATCCAATGCGCTAGATACTGGTGTTTCCATGGTCCAAATAAACCACTTAACATAGTACATAAATTATAATTTCAGATGCCAGAAACCATCGAGGAACTGGAATCTGCAATACAAGACATTGAATCGGAAGCAAATTCTATGCTGTTTCTCAATCAAAACGTTTTGCTGGAGTATCAAACTCGACAGCATGAGGTACAGTAGTTTATGAATTGCTCTGGTTTTGAATCAGAGTTAGCTTTACATGTATAACTTCTTTGTATGTAGCGTATATTCATCAGGGATATAGTGTGTTCGACATATTTATAACATCTAGTCATCTATAGACTATGCCTAGTTGATACGTGCTGGCCGGCTAGCTGGAACAGTAGCATTTTTCTTGGGGTTATTGGCACATGTTTTTTCTCGTCATTAGATGAACCAGAATTTGTGGAGGTTGCATACACTTAACTGTTCTCCCTACAAGGCTTGCTCCTTGTGGAATTGATCTGTTTTTATATGTGGTGCTTGCATAATTGTGTTGTTGTAAACTAAGTCAACAAAGTAGGATAATATATAGGGCAGCCTGACCTTTGATCATTTTCAATGATCCAACCTTGAGATGATTGATTTACAGTGGCAGCATTTCATTATGTACCAATCATTGTCTGTTGCATTTAGCTGCTCATCAACATTCTTGTTCCACTTAGAATTCTTGCTGACACTGGCTGCTGTTATGGTGCAGATTGAATCAATATCAAATAAACTTCAAGATGATAAAGAAGAATATGAGCGCTGCTGCTCTGAAATAGAAACAGTAAAGGTTGAGACATATCTTCTTATTACTTATGTTGAACAGTTGAAGTAATTTCTCCATTTCCCTCAAGAAAAATTTTCTCCATCTTTCCTCCATTGATTTGACTTCGAATTTCTTTTAGGGTAAATGGCTTCCAACTCTGCGGACTCTTGTTTCAAAAATAAACGACACATTTAGTCGTAACTTTCAAGAAATGGCAGTTGCTGGTGAAGTTTCACTGGGTATGTATGGTTCTGTTCACCTATATGTACACTTCAGGGTAACATATCTATTAATGTGCCAAATTTGTTGAACAGATGAGCATGGTCTGGATTTTGATCATTATGGCATTCTTATAAAGGTGAAGTTTAGGTGAGTTCATTTTTCCTAGGTGTGACCAATGTCCCTCATTGAATGCAACTGTTCATTCCCATGCCAAGTTGGTCACTCCACTGCAGTTCATTGTGGGGTTATGCAAACTGTAACTGTATGCTGAAGGAAATTTCTATGTTTTTCTACTGTTTGTTGCAATTTTTGTGCCATGGAGCACAATTTATATCCGAAAATAGCATTTTCTTTTTCTAGTCTATTGCCCTTTTTCTGCAATCCCACTCGTGTTGTACTTTGTAGTCTCTAAAAGGTCTAGATAGATGTTGTTATGGTTCCTTTCAGAAGAATAATTTAGTAATTTGTATGCCCTTTGATCAATCTTGTTTGCATATTGGTTGATGTCTTCTTTGTCTAGTTTATGCTGCTTCTATAATATATTTTAGGGGCTGCAGTGAATTTCTTTTGGGTCCTAATGTAGCTTTATTTTCATCAGGCAAACAAGTCAGTTGCAGGTGCTAAGTGCTCATCACCAATCTGGAGGGGTATGAATGAAATTTGTCAGCAATTTTCTAAGCTTTTCATCACGCACACTTGTTTACTTGATTTTATTTCGTTGCCATTTGTAGGAGCGATCTGTATCCACCATCCTGTACCTTGTATCACTTCAGGATCTTACCAATTGCCCTTTTCGGGTGGTTGATGAGATAAATCAAGGCAAGATAATCTGCATTGTTCCCGTGTTGCCTCACTTGTATTGCTATTAGGAGTATTTTTTTTTGAAGCATTGAGAAATGTAACTCTTTCCCTTGTAAGTGCAGGAATGGATCCCATAAACGAGAGGAAGATGTTCCAGCAGCTTGTCAGAGCTGCCAGCCAGCTAAACACGCCACAGTTAGTGACAACACAAACACATTTTATTTAAACACGATACTATGTATCTGTCGGCCTGCAGCATGTGGCAAGTGCATGTTTATTTGGCTGCAGGTGCTTCCTTCTGACACCCAAGCTGCTACCTGACCTGGAGTATAGCGACGCGTGCAGCATATTGAACATTATGAATGGTCCGTGGATCGAGAAGCCAGCAAAAGGTAGCTCCTCCATGCGCTTTGTGAAGAATATTAAGCTTTCAATTTCTTGCCTGTTGGATGGACATCTTAGCATTTTCTATCGAGTTTGTCATCTTATATGTATGTTTGCAGCTTGGAGCGCTGGAGAATGTTGGAGAACTGTGATGAGTGTCGGTGATAATTGATAGACCGAATACAGTGGCGGCCGCAGTAGACTTGTAAATTTAGGGTCCTGCTGAGGCAGCTTAACTTTTGTATGATTAAAAGTTTTAGTTCTTTTCCTTGTAAATATTGTAAAGTAAGGTACTAGCTGATTGCTTTTGTCTGGAACCAGAAGCTGGGTGGCTTCTAACCGGTAGCTGTTCTGGTAGTATTCCGATCAATTAATCGATGTAATGCTATTTACTATTTATTCAGCTGCTGCATGGTGAGCCTCATGCGCCGTCCTCTGTCCACACAGAACTTTAACCTAAATCCTAAAAGTTCATCAGCAATTCGGGCTTCAAGAAAGTGGCTAGCGTCTCTAGCACGCGGCGTCTATGTGATGTCAAACTGAAGCGTTACATTATTACTTCCCCCGTTTCAAAATAGTATCTTTAGTTTTGTTCAAAGTTAATTACATTGCTCGATTCATTGTGAAACAAATTTTTGTAATATGTATTTTTTTATTTTTAAATTGATGTTGTTGATTTTTACAATTAATTTTGATCATTAGTTTTATTAAAAAAATTTGCTTGAATATGTAAATTATTAAAGTGTAATTCAAATAACTCAAACGATAAATCAAATTATATCAAAATATATGAAATTTAATTTTTTTTAATAAAATGAATAATCAAAGTTGAATTTAAAAATAAAAAATAATATCAATTAAAAAACGAAAAACCAAGATAGTATCTTTTTACATTAGAAAGTTTTTTATTTTTTTAAATATTATTAGTTAAAATTAAAAGAATTTAATTTTGATTAAATTTAAAGATGAATCTGCTTCACTCTTTAGCTATAAAACAAAATACTTTATACTTCAAACTATCTAAAACTATCTAAATAACCCTTAAAAAACCATTTTTACTTGCATGACAGTACAC
>BCLH01000586.1:80617-148442 GCA_001602315.1 Zoysia pacifica
TAACATAGTTTTAAAATATTTTAAATCACATCAACATTGTATTAGACTAAAAAAATAAATATTAGTAATATAATAAGAACAATTTAGATATTTTTTGTGCACATTTTATTTTTCATTGATAAAAATTACTTGGTAGTGTCGTATAAAGAGAGCTGATAATTAGATGAAGATGCATGCTTCATATTTATATTATGAAGAAGATGATGAATAATATTTTTAAGATCAAATATGATATAAGAAAATAAATAAAATTATAAAAAAATAATATAGTATTATACCATAGCTTATGTGTATTTCCCAATAAGCAAAACCTTCTATAAAACCAATTTAAGAGTTATCTAAACGGTTTATAGTTCGGAGTGTAAAACCCAGTATTATAGTTGAGAGGGTGAAGTGTGCTAACTTAATGAGGCAAAATAGCTTTTAAATTTATAAATGCTTATATTTTGGAGGGTAAGTAGTATTAAGCAAAACGAATGAATAATTTTAAGAACCTTAAAAGGCTTGTACGACATACAATAACAAAATGAGTCGCGATTCCGTACAACATAATCACACAGTGCTCCATTTGATCTCGACATGTATCTTCCCGTTCCTAGAATTGATCAGATGATATTTCTCGTTGATCCGGCCATTATTCAGGACGTCCACCAGATTTATATCCACGTGCCCCAGCGATTCCTGAAATGTTAATGTTGTTGAGAGATTGATTAATAGGAGGCCCTTGTGCCCGCAGCAGCAGCAGCAGAACTGCTGCGAGCTGAAGAAGGTAATGTAGCATTAGCAAACAAGGACTGACCTTGCTGCGAAAGAGGGACCCCCGGTGCTTGTTTCTCACTTCTATGTGGATCTTGTCATCCACAGGAGGCTCATCTACCATGAACTGGAACTCTTCGTTCCATCTGGGATCCCTTGTTTTCCTCATCACCTTTGTCTTCCTCTGCTCTCCTCTAAAAAGAACCACAGCATACGGATTGGTTTGACGCTTCCCTTCAACGTCTTCTGCATTCTCCAGTGAAACCAACAGCACCCCACCACCGGAGGAGACGCCCCTTCTTTCTAAGCTGGCATTGCCTTCACCATCCTCTGAAGCCACACTGGTTCTGTTACTGTCATCTCTGAAGGGATCAAACGTCAACTCCACGACGAGCTTTCCTCTGTTCTTCTTGTTCTGCGGGTCATTTGGGTTCATGCTTCTAAGAAGATCGAGTGTGAATAGCTTGCTCTCGTGCGGCGCAATAAGGCGGAGGGGAATTACTTGCATGCCCAATTTATCGTGCATTTTAACCTGCACAATCAGGAACGGGGTGATTAATTTGTGTCTCCTACTGATCATGCAAGTCAGGAGGAAGGTCAGAAAGTTGGAAAGATGGTAGAAAAATTTCATACAACAGGCTAAACCTTTTCCCAGTCAAACATATGAAGCTCAAGGACTTGTGTCTCAGGATCCTTGACAATGAATCTGAAGTGTTCGTTCCATTCAGGGTTCAGGTTGCTCATCTTAACAGATGTTTTCTTTGAGGGCAATCTCTCGCCACTCAGGCGCATCTTGACATAGGGGTCAGATTTCCCAAGGAAGTCCATCTTGAGAAGATCCATGGCTTTAATTATCTTTACGTGCAATATTCCAACTGGCTTCTTTGTAGCACCACTGCAACATGGTCGATAAGAATAATTAGATGATCATTAAGCACCCAATAAACTGTATAATTTATTAAAAAAAAGTTAAAGTTGATAATGTTTGTAATGAACAATAGTATGCAAGTACGGGAGAATTTTACCTTGCTCCATCCAAAATAGGTAACTGTATAACCTTTGGCCAGTGATACAGGATTGAGATTTGCTTTGATATTTGACCCTGTGAGAAAGGAAGAAAACAGATAGCTAGTAAGACCAGAGTCTGTTCATTTAGTTTTTTTTTTTTTTTATCCTTGGCAGGCGAGGAGCTACCTGGATAAATGGATACAAGACTGGTATTGCCATGGCGTCTGCCCCCAATAATTTAAACCCAAAGTCGATATGTGGCTATATCCGTAACAAACTGAGTGAGTCAATGCTCTTAATGAAATAAAGTGCACACCAAAGTAATATATTGTACCTTCTCCATTAGTGAAACACTTAAGTTAGCAAAGCAGGGAAAGCTTGGCACGAGGGGCTTCAGAGTGACTCGTGGTGTCAACAATATATGTAAATCTACCAGCTGAAAATGTCAATATGATATGTCAGTGGGTCAGTAAGACTTGTCTGTATAATGCAACCAGTGGCAATGCTAACCTCGGCAGACACTTTGATAGAATGAACCTTCGCAATCACAGTTACATTTGCAATGCTAGCCCAACGAATCACAGGCTCAATTATCAATTCTTTTTCTTGCATTTCGTAAACTTTAATTCCTGTTTTAAACAGGGTTAGAGGGATAATTAAGGGGAAATATATTCAGATGAAAGACTGAAAAAAAGAACTGGAAACTAAGTATGATACGTCACGGAAAAAAAATATTCAATGACAGATTGTGTATTACACAAAAAATTCCCTACCAATCATTTCCAGCAAAAACTTCTTACTAAACATTGCACTAAGAAAGAGTTGGTATTGTGATTATATTTAAATAAGTGGTTACATTTGAAGGAATGTATGTTGACAAAATTGAAATATATGCATCGATTCAGTTCGATGCCGTAGGCATGGGTTGTATGACTTTTCTTAAACAAAGAAGACCTTTAAAAAAGTTGTTTTTTTATCAATAATCAATGCAGTAAAATGGTAATGATCATTTGAGGAACATACATTGATGTATCACTAAACAAATTGTCATTGAAACAGTAAGCGATCTAAGATAAACTACAGACCTTGAAATGTAGGAGGAAGAGCTCCAAGTGTCAGTCGTCCGAATTCAATTGATTCTATACCATATTGTCCAACATATTGATCAAATATTGGGCTTGCTGCCCGTTTTATATTGTTGCATATTGCCTGTGTCAGTGAAGCAACCAAACATTATTATGCCTAATCATGATCCCAAAGAAAAGGTTATTCAGATAATCAAGCCTTGAGTGATACATTGAAATAATGTGTACCAAATAGGTCATATGAAAGTTGAAAGAACCTTATCCAGGAATGGCCACATATCTCTAATGAACTTGTTCATCCAATCAACCTGGCAAAAAGAAAAAGTTTGAAATACCCCTTGCATCAATTGAGTCTGCTTGAGCAGTTGAGCCATGCTAATTAAAATTAAAGTAACCCATGTTCTCTAGTCACCTTTATTAGGTTCCTTAAGCCGAGAATAAGGCTCATCAACCTGATGTTAAATCAAATTGGTCCTAGACACATCTTAAAACCTAGTTGTCTAGTTGTGATGTTTTAATGGGGAAATTATTAGATGAACTTCCATAAAACTATTCTTAGATCAGATTAGAATAAATCACTGAACAACAAAAAAACATGTACTACCCACCCGCTCATAGTCTGGGCTCTTCACCCATAAGGGAATATCTGGTATTATGGCCTGCAAGGTTTCCGAGTCTAGGTCTCGTAGAGGTCTAATGATAGGATCCTGCAAAGTCAACCATGAAATCACAGTACGGTATTATATTTTTTATGCATATCAGAAATAATCATATACCCCAAATGCTAACATCTATGGAATTTATGGATATTATTGAGTGCTACAACGGTACAACCAGAGACACCAATCGTGAACGGAAAATGAGAAATAAAATGGAGGTAGTAGCAGTTGGTTAGAGTTTGAACTCTTTTACAACCACAATTATGGTGGATTAGGTAATGTAATTGTAAGCCTATGGTCATGACTTTCTCTTTACTTAGCATCGTTGATATCCTTTCTTTCCTTAGGAACTAAGCTTTCGAAATGTCATTTTAGCGTCAACAGAAGGGCTGGGATTCATCAGCTAAGTGTTTCCTAGTTGGATTTTGTTCCCAGCATAGTCAAACATGTCCCTTTCATTCCTACGGACTAACTGACGAACCAATCAACGCTAGAACTTGGCGCCAAAAGGCATGCCCAAAGAAAATTATTAATTCGAAGCGCGTTAGACAACAGCATCGAGTCGAGTTTATTCTGTACCCGGGTAATTAGATATCCCTCTAAGCATCAGGTGATGCTGTGTATCCTTGTGCACTAATTCGTTTTCACACTGGCACCAATATTAAACAGCTGAATGCAGCGACATCGTCTTGACATGGACCTGGCATATTCTTTACGCACCTGTCGCGGGATAAGCTGGTATCCACTTTATCCCCACACAGGCGCACCTAATCCCAGGTACGGTGAACTGGCCATTCGGCTCACCGTTCCTGCAAGCTGAGAGTTTCCCGAAACCTCTAGCTTACTTGTTCAGCAGCCGTATACAATGATCCACTCGATTCCGTGCAGAATTCTAGTGGAGGAATAAATAATTTCATTTTCATTGGTGCCAATGCTTGCTTGAGGAGAAGCATAGCATAGAATCGCATAAGGCGAACTGGCAGCTGGGTATCGGATACGCAAGCGATGACTAGCTGGAAAAAGTAGTTTCAGCTGGCCAACTATTCCAGAAAGGAACCTACTCGACAGCTACAGACTGATCACGAAGATTGAAGAGGCGTGTTTATTAGCCGGAGATGAAAATGGCGCCGGGTGATGGATGGGGTGATACGGTACCGGTGGGCTTGTACTTCGGCAGATCACAAGCACGACTTTCTGCACGTCATGTTACGTACAGATACACGGGAAAAATTCCAACGACTCACTACGTACGTGGTTGCTGGTTTCCTCCAAGAAGAAGAAAACCAATACAAATATGAGCCATATGTCTTTTTATCAAATCTCCCCCAACCATTTGTGGTTGGGTTCCGTGGTCCGCGTGGCAGCCGGCCTCGATCGCTCGGAAGAACAAATTAAACCGACGTGCTGATACGCACGCCCTGATTTGGTGCTTTGAATTGATGTGTGCATGCACGTACTACGCCGGACGATCTCAATCCGTACCAATCCAGACTCCGGCGATCGAAGAGAACCGCAAAAACTCGAAACTGATCAACGCGTCGGTGAGCGGGAGCCGGGATTGGTCACGCACCGTACCTGGAGGCGCCGTCGAGCGGCGAAGAAGCGGAAATAGACGAGGTAGGCGCCGACGAGCCCGATGGCGAGGCCGAGGCCGAAGCCGAAGATGGCGCCCACGAGGCCCATCGTGGTCGTCCCTGCGATCGCGAATGCCGACGCGCCCCCGGCGGCGGCAACCGCATGGGAATTGAACCAGCTGCGCGCGGCGGAGGAAGTTGCAGGCCGGCCGTGTGCGCGGCTTGCTGGTTGATGTTGGTGTCGCTCTCGCGGCTCCTCCTACTCCTCGGTGATGTCGATCGAGAGCCGGCCGAGGCGGGCGGCGGAGACAGCTCGCTCGCTTCGTGCTTCTCGCCTCGCCTTGGTTTACTGCCACGGCCAGCGAGCGGGGAAATGCCGAGGCCCGAGAGGCTGCGGCGCGCGCACTGGCACGTGACTTATATGGGGCGGGTGCTGACTGGGGTGCGGGCCGGGCCGAGTTCCGCTATGCGGCAGTGGCTTGGACTGGTCTACTCCTGGCTTGGACTGCCTGTTGGCCCAGGACTGCGCAGTGCGGCACGTCACCTGCTTTCCCTTGCCTTTTTTATTATTTCACGGGCCGTGGCCGGGGAAGAGTTGGGGAACGCGAGAAAGCAGCCGGAATGGCACTCGGTTCCGACGGCGACGGCGACGGCCGGGGCGGAGAGAAGAGGCGGCGGCTGGATGAGCAGGGGCAGCGATGCGAAGAGGCGGCGGCGACGAAAGGGGAGGACGTGGTCCCGGCGGCCCGCCGCGGCCTCTCGGACCTGTCGATCGACCTGCGGCGTCTCATCCTCACGCTCCTGCCGATCAAGGACGCCATCCGCACGGCGGCGATAGACCGGGGGTGGAGGGACCTCTGGAAGAGCCGCTGGCACCCTGCGTCAAGCCGCGACATCCATATCGGCCCCCGCGACATCCCCAACCAGGTGCTCGACGCGTTGGAGGGCGGCCAGCGCCCCCGCCTCGACCGCTTCTCCATCGTCTTCGACAACGGGAAGCTCCGGCCCACGCACCTCAAGCGCTTACTCGCCTACGCCGCGGAGTGCCGCGTGGAGGACCTCCACTTCGAGCTGCGCCGTGCGAAGCTCGGCTCCAACCTGTCCTTCCACTTCCCCCAGTCGAGCCCCCGCCTCGTCCACCTCTCACTCCGCGGCATCGCCATATCCAACAGGTACTACAGGGGCGCCCGCCACTTCGCCGCCCTCGAGGCCATCCACCTCCACTCTGTCCGCATTTCCGGATTGACCTTCAGGAAAATGATGGCCCTGTGTCCTAAGCTCCGCACTCTCGATCTGCGCCGGTGCGACTTCAAGGATTTGGAGCACGGTGCCGAGGCCATAGTCCCCCCGGCGGGGAGGAATTTGAGGACCATCACTATCGCGGAGTGCGAAGGGGAGGTCAGGCTGAATGCTGTTCCGATTCATAGCCTCCGTTCGTTCCGTTACAGCGGCAACTATCAGGCGTCGCCCTTCTTCCTTCCGCGGAACGCTGCACTTGCCCAGCTCTACATCAGCTGTGGTAACCCAGTGCCTCGTCGCTTCACTCTTTTTCCGAACTATTTTGACGAAGGGCTCCCGGAAGATCTCTCGCGTCTCACTGTACTAACTATATGCAGCAATGCCCTCAAGGTATGTTTTGGGTATTGTATTTCATTCTATCTGGTCTTTTTAGCATCTAAATCATTCGTTTGGGTGGTTTCAAGAAGAATAATTCTCTTTGCTAACCAAATAAACATGGCCTTTAGGTTGCTTCTATCTTGTTGAATAATGGAGCAACTACTCAGTGGACCAGTTTATGCAACTTAAAGAGTTTGAGAGAGCTACAGTTGCTCATATTTAGCTTGGATGCTAACAACCTTGCTAACATATATGTGTTCCTCAAGGCGTCCAACTGCCTTAATCTGGAAAGGATCTTTGTGCAGGTCAGCATATTTTACGCCACCCTTTCTGAATTGCTTGGGTTAGTACCCATTTTCAATCATTTTATCAACTACTCCCTCCGTTCTTTAATTGATGTCGCCGTTGACTTTTAAATTCAACTTTGATCATTCGTCTTATTCAAAATTTTTTGATAAATTTCATATAGTTTGATTTATCGATAGAGTTATTTGAATCACAACTTAAAATTTTACACATTCGAGCAAATTTTTTGAATAAGACGAAGGGTCAAAGTTGAATTTAAAAGTTGATGGCAACAACAATTGAAAAACAGAGAGAGTATGCGTCTGTATTCTTGTATGTTGTGATGTTTCTGAATGATCTGTTAATATTTGCAGCTCCCCGCCATCAGTGATGTGTCCTTAGAGAATTTATTTGACGAGGTGGGGGTAGAACTACCAGAGGATAGCTTAAGCAACCTTAGAATGGTAAAGGTCATTAATTTCAATTGGCGTCGTTTCGAGGTGCAGCTAGTAAGTTTTTTGTTGAGGAAGGTTAGCTCTCTGTGCAAATTGCAAATAGTTTCCCCCAATCTATCTCTGCTGAATATGCCTGGTGTGCCAGAAGCAGACCTTCTGGTTATTAAAGATGCTCTAGACAATGGCAGGATCATGCTTAGTGGATCTGATGATCCTGCAACTAAGCCATTTCATTCAGAGGTCTTTATTGATGTTTAGTTTTCATCACTCTATTATTCATATCCCTATGCATGATGATATGAGACGAATGACCATTTGATGTAGTTGATTTCTTGAATACATGAAGAAACTTGTATAATCTTCTCTTCAACTTTATGTTGATAAAAAAATTATATAATGACCGGTATTCCAACGTGAGCTTCCTGCCCTGTCCTCTTACCACTTTCATTATACCCTACCTTTTTCAGCTGAGCAGGCCTATTTCATCTCTCACAATTTAATTTGAAGATGAAATTCCTTGTAGCTGAATCTCTGAAGTAGTGATGATGCATATATACAATGTTCGTTATCTTTGATTTGTTAATTTGAGGTATCACATTGCATCGGGAGGACTTGTTAAGCGGGAGAGGTGGCATGTATTTGCTTATCTTTCAGTATGACTAGCTATATTCTTTATAAATAGCTTGATGAAAAAGTACAAATGATGAAAAGGTAAAAAAATGCACAGTGTGCCATGTAACGTATTTTTAAATTGATGTCGTTGGAACAGCAATTCCAGTTCAAAATAAACTAAAATTATTGTCATAACGATAACAATTTAAGGAGATTTATAAATGTGTCTGATAACCATGCTTTTACCTATTTGGTTTGACCATGATGCCCCTGGAGTGTAAGTTAGAGAAGCAATTCGGAACGATACTCGGCGGTGTCAAGATCTTTTGATGAATTATCGATACAAATGATTGTGTATCCCCCTCTGCTATGGTTATTGAAGTGAAAAAAAAAATCTGATTTACTTTATAATGACTGCTCTCAAGTTGAATATTTTTCTATAATTTCATAGAGGAAATAGGGTTTAACATACTGCTTGATGGTTTTATTGAGAACCACAAAAACGGTGAAACGGATCAAAAACCGTTACAGATAAAAAATCAAAACTTGGATGAAATTTGATCAAAATTTGTGTGAAACCCTTTTTTGGTTTATCAGTGGTTTCACTGGTTTTGAATTTTCAGATTTTGAAATTCCTTTGTTTCACAGGTTTATGGACTGGTTTTACTGTTTTTTATTTTTAAAATTTTAAAATTATCAAATCTTTGAATTTTTTTAACTGAAAACGGACCGACCCATAGGAGAATCCAGACCGGGCCGGTTTCAAAGGTGGTTACTGTGTCACTCTAAAAGTTGCTCTTTTGACGCCTGCCATCTCTTCGTATCTTACATATTGGCCCATGTGAGTTTTTTTTTTAGAATCATTGGCCCATGTGAGATGTTGAACATTATTAGGTTTCAACAAGAGTACGGTGGGCCAATTTCTTGACCACACGTTTCCTATTCTGCTTGACCGTTGGCTCATGTGTTAGGCCCTGTATTGGGCACCCGGGCCGCCTCTTCTTGGAAGGAGGAGTGCGGGAAATGGCGCTCGACTCCGGCGGCAGTGGGAAGAGGCGGCGGAGTGAAGAGCAAGAGGGTCGACGCGACGGGTTGGTAGCGGAGGCGATCCCGGTGGACCGGATATCAGTGCTTCCGGACGAGCTCCGGGAGCGCCTCCTCACCCACCTCTCGCTCAAGGAGGCCATTCGTTCGGAGGTTTGGGCCCGTGGCTGGCGCGACCTGTGGAAGAGCCGGTGGACGCACCGCTCCTCCGTCGAGATCCACCTCTCTTCCCGCGACGCCCTGCGGAGGAAGCTCGACGCCCTGTCGCTGGAGCCGCGGCCGCGCCGCCTCCTCGACCGATTCTCTCATCGTGGACATCTGCAAGCTCAGGTCCACGGAATTTCGGCGTTTCCTCGACTACGCCGCCGAGTGCCGCGTCGAGGACCTCCACGTCGAGACGCGGAAGAGCAGTGTAGCGGAGAAGCTCAACTTCCACCTGCCACCGTCGAGTCCACTCCTCGCGCGCCTCTCGCTCCGTCGAATCAACATCTCGGACCTCTTCTACAAGGATGCTCATCCATTGCACGCCCTTGAGGTCATTCGGCTTCACTCTGTCAACATTAGCCAAACTGCCGTAAGAAAAATGATGGCGCTATGCCCCAACCTCCTCACTCTCGATCTACGCGACTGCGACTGTGACGACTTCTTCTACTGCCACCAGCGCAAATCCCTGGCCTTTCCGCCAAAACTGAGGAGTGTCACCCTCGTGGAGTGTGAAGGGCTCGCAAGTCTGAATTGGGTGGGTGTGCCTAGCCTGCGCTCTTTCGGCCTCAGCGGCTGGTCCTTCTCCCTTCCAAAGGATGCCGCACTTGATGACCTTTACACTTGCCTTGATGACCCAATACCAAGAAACTGGGATATCTACATGTTCAATGATTCTCTCCCGAATAATCTTTCTGGCCTTACTGTTCTCACTATCTGCAGCAATGTCCTCACGGTATTTTTTTTTCCTCCATTGGATTTAATTTCATTGTTCTTATTATCACATAACTCATAATCTGTTTCATTTCCAACAACAACAACAATAATAGTTTTATTATTGAACATGCCTTGTAGGGAGCGTCTTCGTCGTACCATTATGAGCCACCGTCCTGGGTAAACAACTTATTCAGTTTGAGAGAGCAACATGTCACCAATGTTGTTTGATTTATAACAAAAGTGAAAGAATGATGTTTTCTTTAGTAACCAGTCTTTTTAGCAGGCTGCATCTTCCTCGGTTGATGAGCTTGCGACCCAAAATCCCAAGCTGAGCAACTTACAAAATCTGAGAGAACTACAGCTCCTGATGCGAAAAATGGGTGCTGACAACCTTGCTAACGTCTATATGTTCCTCAAGACCTGCCAATGCACTAATCTGGAGAGGCTCTTCGTGCTGGTTTGGATCTGCCATGCCTTTCTGAATTTCTTTACTTCATAGGATTCGTTCTTTTTGTTCATCTACATCTGAGTTCATATTTGATTATAATGATTTTTTTTATGATTCTTCGTTGCAGCTTCCAACTTCTGATTGTGTGTCCATGGCAGCTTCACTTGATGGGGTGGAGGAGGAACCACCAGAGGATGCCTTGGACAACCTTAAGATAGTAAAGATCATGAATTTTAATTGGCGCAGCATCGAGGTCCAGCTAGTGAGTTTTTTGTTGAGGAAGGCTTCCTCCCTGCATAAACTGCTGCTAGTTTCTCCCCATGTTGTCCCCCTTGATATGCTTGGTGTACAAGAAGCAGATCTATTGCTTATCAAAGAAGCTCTTTCCAATGGCAAGATAGTGATCAGTGAGTCTGACGATGTTGCAACTCGGCCATATCATTCAGAGATCTTTATTGAGGTTTAGTTGGCAATAGCCAGTCAAATCATAACCTTATGGACTGTAGTATCATCCTACCATGCTGCTGTCCTTTTGGACGTAGCTCGTTAGTACTATATGAAAAAACCAATATTGTTTCCTTATTTGTGATCATTAATATAATATTATTATCAGCTAAGAAATCCAATGCGTACTTACTTTCTGCAGTTTCCTGTCCAGCTGGCTGTTACCACTGGAGCAGCTTTTCACAATGCAATATGTAATAGGATTCCTTTTGTACATTGCAAATAGTGGTTATGTTATGCAATAGCAGTCATCTTCTCTTTTTTTTTTTCGCTTGAGGTATCAGGTTGCATCATTGGGTAGTGGTTACTTTTCTATAAGTAGGTGATTGATGTATAAAGTGCAGTGCTGCTGACACTGATATATCAACCAGGTAATCCCTATTTCTGATAAGCTGATCTTTTTCTTCTCTGAAATCCTCCAGCAAAATAGCAATGCTCAATGAGTTTGGGCTCATTGCTCAAATCTGGACATTTCAGGAAGATTTCTTTGTTGAGCATTAATTTTCAATCAGTTCCTGAGTTATGGCCCTGTTAATTGGAATATTATATCTGAGTAGTTGGACTTGGATAGATACATGACACGCTAAAGTGAGGCGGATCATGTGTAGAACCAAATATTAGTTCTGTATTCTATGATTCTTCCCCCTCGTTTTTGACATGCAATTTCCACTGTTTTCCTTTTCCTTTTTCATTTCTTCTCTGAGAACATTACCATTTTGCAATTTTATTTGGATATGAGGTACTCAAATGCTTCCTTATCAGCTAGTATCAATTTGCATTTTAATGTTATTGTTTGTATGGTAGAAGTATGCTATGATTATTGGTGCCTTAGCTTTTGTAATTGAAGCAAAAACAGGAGTTACTTTAGATGAGGCGCAGGGCAGAGGGAACTCAACATAATTTTCTGTCTTTCAAAATATGAAATGGGGAACAACTCCTTTGACCATCTGGCATAAGATTTGGCAGTTGTTATTTTTTTTTATACAATAGTAAATCAACTGTCAGATCTTAGTTTGCACTTTTTACTTTGGCTAATGGTTCATGTTACCATGTTTTGGAGAAATAACGTTTCTTTAGGAAGGCCATGTGTTGAATGATCTGTGTGGTTTATACACTAGCACTTTTTACACTATATTTATGAAAACTTGCTTTTTTTTTTTTTTTGAGTTTCAGCTCAATTGGGCCTAACTTGTGATTGGATATTCTGCAATTATACTAATTAGTATTGAACCCCAATTAGAGTTGTTGATGGACTTGTATTGGTGGTGTTGAAGGAAGCCTAGGTGAACTTGTATTTAGGATCAGAGGGAATACTGATTTTCAGGCAAGAGTATAGAACAGATAGTCACGATACCCCATTGATTACATACTTGTCACACTACTGACGTTATTCTGAAGCATTATATTTGTCTTTTGGCTAGTGTGGTTTATACACCTGGGTCCTTATGTTGTCGTAATGAATGTGTTAGATTCCTATTTGTGCTGCTGCAAGTGGCATTATCCATCGCGAAACTCTGCCAATCAAGAAAATGTTTGCTAGATCAATTACTGTGATGTAGTTCTGGAATCTGGATTATCATATTGATGGGTCACTGCTGAATGTCTGATCCGTTGGCCATTGGGTCTGAAACTTGTGTTCTGGATCTCGGATTTTCTGCAAGCACAATGTAGCTCTCCTGCTGGCTGTGTCTTGCCGGCTTTGTGCACGAAAAGTGCGTACCGGAAATTGCCTCCAGCTCAAGGAGAAGCCGATGTTCGTAGGTGCCGCACGGAGTAGCTGTCTGATGTTTCCGCCAAATTGTTTGTCACTATCGGCTGCTGTTGTTTATGTGGGTTCAGATGTGGCTATGCATGCGTTCTACTTTAAATTGAGCAGTGGTTTCACTGGTGCTTTGCTTATTGGGCAGTTAACCCACACAAAGCAGTTTGGGGAGCATATGGCACGTGTCTGATCTAGACGTCTAATCAAGACAAATCAATTGTGGTCCGATCGCCAGGTCATGGGCACGAAATGGATGATTCATCAAGAGAGAAGATGACGCGCAACAGCCCGAGTATAAAATTAGCGATGGCGTGTCAATGCGCCTCACCGACACGTTTCTAGTTCTGGACGCGTATCAGATCTGATCAAGTTTGTTTATCATATCCATCGAATTTCTTGTAAAAAATGATTCTGCTTTGGAGAA
Organism: Zoysia pacifica; assembly: GCA_001602315.1. NCBI lineage: Eukaryota > Viridiplantae > Streptophyta > Magnoliopsida > Poales > Poaceae > Zoysia > Zoysia pacifica. Next base: position 93,769 of record BCLH01000586.1, read on the forward strand.
GTCAGAGGGGGCTGCGATGCAAATGCCACGGTCCATCAGTCCATGGGGCGAGCAAGGTGCCAAGGACAGACAGCTGGAAGGCTTGCCTTTTCCATCGCTTTCCTTCGTCCTGCACCAGCTGATCACCTCGAATAAGAGGTAGAGTACTGTGCTGTCGAGTTCAGGTGAGGTCTGAGGGCCATAGCAAACGATGGGGTTCTTCTTCACCTCTCGTGCTGCTGCTCGGCTCGTGGAGGCGATCGAGCGCCCCGGCGTCTCCACCGCAGCGCTTCTCCTCACAGCAGCCAGGTGCGGGACGATCCTTCCTACTAGAAATCTGCCTAGATTTTATTTTTTGCTCATTTTACTGCACGATTTCTGCTCCCCTTCTTTCACTCAACGCCCCCTCCCCCCCCCTCCGTTTCCGGGTTGCATTTTTTGGTCTTTTGATCTTGGTCTATTGAGAAGACCGAGATCCGTATGCCTGGCCCGAAGATTTCTCTTTCGACCGTTGTAAACCCGGATGTGTGTATTTGGCTGAATTACGGTTTTGCAGTGGTGGAGGTCTTGTGGCGTATGCTGAATCTGCTGCAGAAAATGCTCCGGAATCATCCCAGAGTCCTCCCAAGAAGAAGGTGCTGGTTCTTGGAACGGGCTGGGCTGCTACCTCGTTCATGAGAAATCTTGACTGCTCCCGCTATGAAGTGAAAGTCGTATCGCCTCGCAACTATTTCGCGTTTACACCTCTGCTTCCCAGTGTCACATGTGGGACTGTGGAACCCCGCAGCATTGTTGAACCGATAAGGAGGATGTTTGAGAAGGTACTTGTGTGTCCAAACCATTCTCTATTACTGTATGCAATGGTGGGTCTTTGATGATTCAGCTTTACTTTGGAAGAATGGTATCTTTTCTTATGTCTTTACCTCTTTTGATTTACTATGGACTCCCTCCAAAAACAAAAACGGTGTCCTAAGATGTCTGCAGTCAAATCATGTTACTTGGATCATAGATTTTGAATAAAATATGCAGTTTGGATGTGAAAAGGACATAAGAAGATCCAACATGACTTACTCACAAAATTCACAATATTTAACTTTTGTAACTTATCCATGATACATAATTAGAACAATTTAGAGCTCAAAAGTGAAATAATCACTTCATTTTAGGGCCTAGCATCTCTATCGCGGTATTCCTTTTAGGAGCTTGGCATCTCTATTACTTATGCTGTAGTTGTGGAGTAGCACACTGACTGGATTCTCTGTTCCTTTTTTTTTTTTAGAAAAATAAGGATGTTACATTTTATGAAGCTGAGTGTTTCAAGATTGATGCAAGCAAAAAGATTATCCATTGCCGTTCAGCTGTCGGTACCAACCTTGATGGGAATGGTGACTTTATGCTTGATTATGATTATTTAGTTGTTGCTCTTGGAGCTACTGTAAATACGTTTAACACTCCTGGAGTGATGGAGCACTGCTACTTTTTGAAGGTAAATTCCTACAGCATCAATATTCTGCATGCTCGTTTAGGTATCGTGTATGAATCTAAGCTGTAGTGATTGGTGTATGTTACGATGGATTTGTGGCCACATACGAGAGAGATTAGGGGTGGCACCACTCTAGAAGCTTGTGTGACATCGTTTGAGATGGTTTGGTCATATCCAATGGAGGCCTCAAGAGGCACCAATTCGTAGCAGGATAATAAGTTGACCCGATAATGTGAAGAGAGGCAAAAGAAGACCAAACTTGGCATGGGAGTAGTCTGTGAAGACAGATTCAAAGTATTCGAACATCACCATGGAGCTAGCCTTAGATGGGATAATGTGGAAGCTTGCAATACCCATGCCATAACCTTTTTTTTTTTACTTTCCCTCTCTTTTTCCCTTTTCTGTTTGTTTTTTTTTTCCTTTTTTTATCCTTGTGCTTTGATTCATGCGAGTTTCATCTCTAGCTTGTCCCAACTTGCTTGAGACAAAAAGTCTTTGTTGTTGTAAATTAAAGAGATCTAGGTGACTGCAGTAGTAAACATCTTATTATCTCAATATAGAGATGTCATCAAACAATCTTATGTGAAATGACACTTTTATAGTTTATATTTTAAGGCTAATTAGACTGTGACTGCAGCAGTTAAATAAATAAATATTTGAAACGTGTGTATAATTCTGGCCTCACATAGCTGTTAGCTTAGTTCTGTACGAATGTTGTGCTAGTACCTTTTATTTTCTCACTTTAACATGCCTATTAGTCGCTGTTCTGTGACTTTAGCCCTTTGTCAGTATATCCTGCATCATTCTTTGGAAATTTAAATTCATGGAGCTATTGTCAAACATCGATATCATGCATTTGATATTTTCCTTTGCTTTCTATGTCATGATATGGCTTCTGTTTGTGAATGTCAGGAAGTAGAGGATGCTCAAAAGATACGGAGGAGCGTATCAGACTGCTTCGAGAAGGCTTCACTTCCTAATGTTAGCGAAGAGGAGAAACGGAAAACTCTGCATTTTGTAATTATTGGTGGTGGACCTACTGGAGTTGAATTTGCAGCAGAGTTGCATGATTTTATTGTTGAAGATCTGGTGAAGTTATATCCTGCAGTTCAAGAGTTTGTTAAGATAACAATTATTCAATCAGGAGAGCATATATTGAATATGTAAGGCATTACTGACTTTGCAGTTAGTCTTGTTGCCTTAAGCTGTTTTCTCTTGAATGTTGCATAGAAAGAGCTAAGTTTTCTGTCATCACCTGTGGTTGCTTTCTAACAAAGAGATCCCTCCAGTTTTAAAATGTGGTATGGTTTATTTGATGTGCTCCAATATTGATGTAGCCATTGATATTTAGTTGCAGTGTAGACATTGTTATTTGGACAAGCATTCATTATGCAAACAAGAAATCTGTATTGTTCTGAAATCCATTTCATATGAATATAGCCTCGTATTTTGTTGTTGTTCTTTTCAATGTGCTAAGTATTCTCACTTTTTGCTAAATAGGTTTGACAAAAGAATCACTGCGTTTGCTGAAGAGAAGTTCCGGAGAGATGGTATTGAAGTGTGTACAGGTTTCCGAGTAGTAAAGGTCTCTGATGATTTGATTACAATGAAGAGCAAAACTTCTGGTGAAGTATTAGTTCCATATGGGATGGCTGTTTGGTCTGCTGGTATCGGTACGCGCCCTGTTATTATGGATTTCATGCATCAAATCGGGCAGGTTGTTGCACGTCATGCCAAACCCCACCTTTCAATCTTGCCATTCGAGGTTTAATTGCAAATTAAATAGCACCAATTTTTGGCTGATGCATCTGAATGTTTTGCTGTTGTACAGGCTAATCGGCGTGCTTTGGCAACTAATGAATGGTTAAGAGTTCGTGAGTGTGAGAGTGTCTATGCAATTGGTGATTGTGCTACAGTAAATCAAAGAAAAATAATGGTATGCTCCAGATTATTCTTGGTATCGATCCTGATAGCTTGCTACAGTCATGCCAGTCACTTCAATGCACTAGGAAGGCTAGTTAGTCTGAGTGTGCATCTATGTAGGTCTGTTGTTAGGTGACCTCATATGTAGGAAATATTCCATTCAATAGGGCACATTTTAGCTGAGTGTTATGTCGAACGGCTGACCCCTCTAATTTTTCTGTTTCAAACTTCCTAATTTTTCAGGATGACATTTCGATGATATTTAAAATGGCAGATAAAGATAATTCTGGAACTTTGACGCTGAATGAAATCCGTGATGTTTTCGAAGATATTTTTATAAGATACCCTCAAGTTGAGCTCTATATGAAAAATATGCACATGCTTGATATTGAGGATTTGATAAAACGTGCAATAGGTGATTCACACAAAGATTCTATGGTAGTTGACATAGAGGAGTTCAAAAAGGCTTTGTGTCATGTTGATTCCCAAGTTAAAAGTGCTCCAGCAACAGCTCAGGTTATCTCAGTTTCAATAAGCAGTACTAGCACATATCACAGACATTGCTATGATTTTGAACAACCAAATGATTAATATTTGCCAGGTAGCCGCACAACAAGGATCGTACCTTGCTGACTGCTTCAATAAAATGGAAGAATGCAAAGAGCATCCAGAAGGTCCGTTACGCATAACAGGGTCGGGTCGCCACTATTTCCGCCCATTTCGGTATTTAGCTTTTCTTTACCTCCCCAGTCCCTTTATAGTTGTTTATGGTTGACATGAAAGGCCCTACTACTGTCTAAATAGCATAGTTTCGTATTAATTAGCATAACAAAATTCAATTATCGATGATGATAGTTCAGAATGTGCATGATTTATCTTGCAAGTGCAAGAACATAATGTTATTTTTAAAAATGGGTGCTAACGTGTGAAGCTTATATCGATATGGTTAGCTCTTGCTTCTAGATTCTATTCTTACTCATCCTTCAATCCATTGTTCTTAAGGTACAAGCATTTGGGACAATTTGCGCCCTTGGGTGGTGAACAAACTGCTGCAGAGCTCCCAGGCGATTGGATTTCCATGGGGCACAGCACTCAGTGGCTCTGGTACTCAGTTTATGCAAGGTAGTAAAACCTGCTCTCTACTCCACAATCATCACTTACCATCTGACTTAAGAATGCATAACTATTTTTGTTTTCTGAGTTGATACTCTAGTTTTGTCGCAACTTATCATTTTCATCATCAGGCCTTGCAACTCATGTGATAGCATCTCTTATCTGAATTCTTACACTCCTAATACTGTTTGCTTTCCATATCCAGTAAACAAGTGAGTTGGCGCACAAGGATGCTGGTAGTTTCTGATTGGACTCGCCGATTCATATTCGGGAGGGATTCAAGTCGAATATAGCATCATCCAGCGTATCAACCTTCTGCACAGGGCCAAGCGTATCAACCTTCTGCACAGGGCCAAGCGTATCAGCCTTCTGTACAGGGAATTCTGCTGATTATTTGATTGCTGGACGTTATGCACGCAAAGCTGTTTCTTGTCTCATTCCGGACATAGCATCTAAACTTACATCCTTTTCTTCATGATATATTGTGTTCTTTGCCCCGGCTCCATGGCTCTCTACACGTAAAGCAAATTTGGAACAATGTTGTAACTTTCTAACAGTTGTTGTATCCCCACTGGGACACAGAAGCTTTCTTACTAAAGGAATCGAACTATTTCTGCTGAAATTCATATCTTCTACCCATATGTATAGTGCAAGTTCGACGTTATGAACTAACTTTTGGACTGAATGAGAATTCTGACCCCATCAAATTGTCCCAAATCCCGACCCATCAAATTGGAGTTTGATGAGGTAAAGCAAGAGCTCAGGTGTTCACTGCCAATAACAGAATGGTAGCAATAACGGCACGTCTGCCTCAAGGCCAAGGTTAACCACTACTCCAAATGGTGTGGTCCTCCAGCCAATCCAGTGAAAGCGCTACACTGGAGTGGTCCGTTGGCTGCTCACGCCAAGACTTCTTCAAATGATATTTCTTACTGCTGTTTCAAGTTCTATCAGAAAAAAATTGGAATTCCTTGCTGATCTTTGTTGGAGTGGATTTATCAGAAGAAAAATAGATGTCATTTTTTTAGAATAAATGTCATATTGATTAGATGGGTGACAACTCAGTCTTCAGATAAAGAAATCTTCTTGCATTTCCAATCAAAGGAAACAATATATGAACAAAAAGACAACTCAAAACAGGAGCACCCACTTTCACAAGTTCTTTCCGCAAGGTAGAACACATTTACCAGTAGGGTCTTAACAACTGAATGTAAAGGAAGCATGAGATGAATGTCACAGATCATGCAGCACACTGCAAAAGAATCGTGTCACCAAAACGCTAGCTCAAGTCAAGCAGGCGATCCAACACGCATGAAGGGGTGAGTTGATGGAGAAATGTGTCGAAGAAATGCTGCTGATGCTGCCTCTGATCATTCAACCTCAAGAACCCGTGCCTGATAGGGTGTAATAGCACTGTCATCATCCAATGCAGAAGTGAAGAAAGAGCATTTGCCAACCAAATCAGCGGCCCGCTTTGCACAACCAGAGTCGCGTGAGCTCTCGTCAACAGGAGGTATGGTCCTGATCCTTGGCAGCAGCTCTGCAACCTTGGCAATTGTTTCAGGAGACAGATCATCATTCGATGGCTCAGTAACCTTTGCTCTGATCTCCTCCCTTGGGTTTACACCACCTGCAGATCTAGGACGTGACAGCTTGCGCTGCTTCTCATGTGTTCCAGCTCCCAGGGATGAGCAAGGAGTGAGGCTGTAGCGGCTTGGAACGACTCTCACCTTGAAGCTCCCCGCTGGCCTCCTGTCAGTGCCTCTGCTGGTGCCGGTTTGATAAAGAACGCCGTTGGCCTTGATCTCACCAACCACCTTGCTAGCCCCAACTGCTGTATTGTCTCCCTTTGTCTCAGAATCCTTGGCATTGCCTTCCCTTGTGTCAGTAACCTTGGCAGTGGACTGCCTCCTGGACCTGGAAGGGCTCACGCTCCCACTCCTCGCCTTGGCTTTACTTGCTGTTGTGCCTTGCCTGGCATTGCTTGACGCCCATGGCTTGGCAGGGACGACGTGCTGCTTGGAATGCTGTCCTTCTTCTCGGAGCGAACCGAGTCTGTTGGGAAACGGTTTAACCCGCGCCGCGCCGGTCGCTGCTGACGCCATGGTGGATCTCCATAGGCCCGAGGTTGACACCCCTGCGCCGCTGCACAACGGGCTCCTTGATCGGCTTCAGGATCGGCCTCGCGGCAGTCTCCACCTGGAGCCTCCGCTGCGGCGCGGTGGCGGGGACTCGAGGGTTCGCAGCGGCGATGTCAAGGGGACCGAGGATGAGCCCCCTGCCCCGCGACGGCAGAGCCTGCTTGGCCGGCTTCGAACCGCACGCGGCGCGCGACGGCTGCTGCCTCTCAGCGAGCGGCTTGGGCATGTCGGTGGAGGCAGCGACAACCTCCAGAGGCCCGAGGCTGAGCCCTCTCGTCCGCGGCTGCCCCGCCTTCACCGCGGGCTACGCGACCTCCCCATCCGCAGCGCGCTTTGGCTCCTCCCGCTGCTGGCCGCACCGCAGGTGCTGGAGGCGAGAGAAGAGGCGCAGGATCTCTGCCTCAATGTGGTCGATCTCCGCGTCCACGTCGTCGGCGTCGGGCTCCGGGCGGTGGTTCTCCTTGTCGCCCTCCGGGGCGCCCGGCGCGGCGTGGGCGTGCCACGCGGAGGCGTCGTCGAAGGCGGCGTTGTTCCAGACGTGCACCAGCGGGATGAGTGGGTCCTCCTCCATCACCGACCGACCGACGCCGCAGTCACCGGAGGACACCCTTAGCCTTCAGGGCGGGCACAGGCAGGAGTCAGGGTCCCGCAATAAACAAACCCAATCGGAGAATCGAGAGCACAGCGACGGATACCTGGATCGGTCAATCGATGGGTGGAGGCGACGAGTGGGTTCCCCGTCCTCCGATGGCTTGCGATGTCGGTCGGATCAGGTGGTGAAATTCTCGACGCCTGCGTCGCGAGTTGGGGGATGGAAGCGAGCGATGCGAGGGAAGGGAAGGGGAAGAGGGTTTAAGAGGCAGCGCCTCGCTCGACCGTTGGGAGTCGGGCGCGGAACGGAGCGCCGGGCCCTTGTATTATGGCGCGTGGATTTTTTTTATAGAAAGAAAAGAAAAGAAAATGCGTTAGGAAAAGGCAGCGGGTGGATGAAGCCTCGCCGACCGGAGAGATACTGTCAGGTGGGACCGGAGGGGAAACCCTCTCGCAACGAGCAGAGAAACGGCGGCGATGGCTACCACGGCGGTGGATGGTCTCCCGGTGGAGCCGCAGTCGCTGAAGAAGCTCAGCCAGAAGTTTCTGAAGCGCTCGCTGGACCTCTTCGCTCCCGCCCACTCCCTCCTCTTCGCACCCGACGCCGAGAGGTAAACCTAGCTCGCTCTCCACCCGGCAGCCGCGGAACCCTAGCGCGGACGGACGGAGTCCTAACTGCGTTTTCTCTTGGTCTTCTGGTGCGGCGGTGGGGGCAGCAAGAGGATTCGCACCGGGTCCAAGGTGAGAGCAGAGTACGGGGAGGTCAAGGATCTGGCATTGGAGCAGGGGCGCGTAGGGCAGGGCAAGGCAGCGGCACCATCGTCGTCGACTGCATTGGCATTGCCTGGTAACCTACGTTTGTTTCTTCTTTCACATTCTCACAAATGCAACCTTCAGCTGCCCGAACTAGTACGTTAGGTCTTTTGGAGTGGCTCGTGCTCGCTAGCAGCAGGAGTACAATTTTATGAATTCCCCATGGTTTCCTAGTTCTAGTGAAATCGACTGATTGTAGGTTGCTTACAGAATGCAAAAACTGTAACATGCAGAAAGCTACAGATCGCCTGAGTCCAACTCATCACTGTGTGTCTCATCTTCTTACATTATCTGCTTGAATTACAGAACTGAACCACCAATGAGAAAAGTTGTAACCCCACCCTCCCTAAAAACTACAAGGCTACAGGCGTGTCACCTGTGCACTAGGCTACTAGCTGAGTCTGAAATGAATTAGCTTAATACTCAGCCTCACTTACAATTTATTTTTATTGAGGAGGGAGAGGTTGATATGTTCTGGAACCACTTTAAATTAATTGAGTTGAACTTGCAATTATCTTGTCAGGCACACAAGACACAAAAGATGCCCACAGAGAAGGCACTATTAATTCCATTGTCCCCGCACCACTTATGCTACCAAAAGCACCGTGAGTGAACTCATATTTTCTGGTTTTAAATATAGCTTACAAGTTACAACTGTTCTTTTTTGTTTACTAACTTCTCTTTCCAAACTTTCTTCAGTGAGTCCACAATCCCAGGCAAAAATACAACCCTGTCTATTCCTGGGTCATCTGACAGGTTTGTTAATGTGTTTTCTTTACTTTTTTTTTTTTTTTTGCTTTGGCATTGTGATAATAGTGAAATAACTGTAGTTCCTTTATTAATTTGCAATGCTTGTAAAACTGTCAAGTGCAGTATTATGGCATCGTATGCATTTGCATGGTTATTTCAATTTTTTTTTTTCTTACAGTCTCATATTGTAATAGACTGTATTTACTATTTATGCTTAGTTTGGTTAGAGCCTTTGTGAATTGTGACCATGAGGTCACAAGTTCGAGTCTGGGAAATAGCCTCTTGCAGAAATGTAGGGAAAGGCCACGTACAAAACATCCAATATTAGCCTACGCTATCTTGCTTGGGGGCAAAAGGACTTTCTTCTTCTATACACACCGATTGAATTGTTGACAAATTCCTTACATGGCTTGATAAATATGTCAGATTCTCTACATCTGCATTGATGGAAAGGATACCAAGTCGATGGCCACGGCCTGTATGGCATGCTCCTTGGAAGAACTATCGGGTACATTCTTTTTGCAGTCTAATACTTTGTGGTATTTTTCAGAGTCTCTTACTTTACCCATCAGCAAACAGTTTCTTTGAATTTGAGATATCAGGAAGTTTTTATCTTGCACCTTTATATACATTTAACATCCACTAACTAATCATTGTATTGTCCAAGATTAATGATTGGAGTACCGCACACCTTGTTATATGTAGTTTAAACTAGTTTGGTGTATGATTGCGTTTTAGTTTTTTATGAATTAAGAAGTAAAAACTTGTTTGCTCTCCAAATTTATCTTTTAACTCTAAAATTTTGCAGGTTATCAGTGGTCACTTGGGTTGGGTCCGATCAATTGCGTTTGATCCAGGGAACGAATGGTTCTGCACTGGTTCTGCTGATAGGACGATAAAGGTAAAATTAACACTGCAGTCCTCAAACTGGAAACATCAAGCCAACAGCCCAACATGTCGTCTCTAATTGTACAGTCCTGTCATTTGTACCATTTGACTCCTTTCTTACTGTAGATATGGGATCTTGCATCAGGAACGCTGAAGCTTACACTGACTGGCCATATTGAACAAATACGTGGTAAGTTTTGTCTTAGCTTTGCTTAGCAGCATCTATGCAACATCCTTACACAAAGCTTTCGAGACTCATTTTAATAACTTTTGTAACTGATGAATGTATGCATGTTGCTGTAGGACTTGCTGTGAGTCAACGGCACACTTATTTATTTTCAGCTGGTGATGACAAACAAGTAAAATGTTGGGATCTTGAACAAAACAAGGTTAGTTAAACTTTCAAATTCTGGCGTATCTTTTTGGCATATTTGCTTCCCTTGACCTCTCATGTATGGCCTATGGTAAAGGTTATTAGGTCGTACCATGGACATCTGAGTGGTGTTTACTGCCTGGCTCTGCATCCAACAATTGATATCTTACTGACTGGTGGTAGAGATTCAGTTTGCAGGGTATGAAACGAACTCTTGCAATTCCACATTATGGTTCAAATTTCCATGTATAATGGCTTTAAGATTGTTTCGATTTTGCTTGCCTTGTGCTCAGGTGTGGGACATCAGGACAAAAGCCCATGTTGCTGCTTTAACTGGTCATGACAATACTGTCTGTTCAGTGTTTGCCCGACCTACGGTAAGAAAACATTTCAGCATGTCACAAGCCAGAGAAGCCACTGCAATACTGAGTTCTTTGTTTTCTTTATTCATCTAGTTATGTGGTAAAGCTGTTACCTTGTGACCGTGAGGTCACTGGTTGAGTCTTAGAAACAACCTCTTGCAGAAATGTTCCTCACTCTCTCTTGTCTCAGGATCCTCAAGTTGTCACTGGATCGCATGATACAACTATCAAATTCTGGGATCTTGTAGCTGGTAATTCATCTATCAAATCAAATCCAATTGTATGTACTCGAAATTTATCCACACTTATTTCCATTACATTTTTGTCTTCCTCCAGGGAGGACTATGTGTACTCTTACACACCATAAGAAGTCTGTTCGAGCTATGGCACTGCACCCAAAGGAGTTAGTTGTTACTTAACATTAATTTTATTTTTTATTATCTACAGTGTCATGAATATTTGACTATTTAGAAACACTCTTGCAGGAAATCATTTGCATCAGCGTCAGCAGACAACATAAAGAAGTTTAGCCTTCCCAAAGGCGAATTTCTTCACAACATGCTGTGAGTCTTTCATAACTTTTTAAACTGTAATCTAGAGCACTAAGCTTTCTGCTAACGGCTAGTCTGCTTCACGACTGATATCCAAATGGAATACTTTGCGATTTGTCAGAAGCGCATGCATTTTATATCAATAAACATGGGATTGGATGCGACAAACCAAAAAACAAATCATTAAAAAAAGAACAAAAACTTGTGCATTTCTCTACCATGGCTATAAGTCCTCGAGTTTTTGTGAAATTTAACCCCAGATGAAAACTTTGTCATGTATGTCCAGATGCCTCCCTACTTATCTGGTAGATAATTAATTTGAACTTACGCATGTTAAACAGTCCAGTCTAGTGTCATGTTCCACTTGTATCTGCTTGGCAATATTAAAGTACACTTACTAATAAATGTTTCAGTGGTATTTTAAGTGATATTTTGGAGATGATCTAATAATTGACGTAGTGTCAAACCAGATCTAGTATATTTAGCTTAAATTTTGTCACAACTCTAGAGAAAATATTACTGGATGTAAAACCTGCTGAACGAAATCCTAAACTCTTAACGATGGCATTGTAAGGTTCTTTTCACTGCATAAATTCTACTTAAATCCCACTAAACATCTTATCTCTATTCTCTTCAGGTCCCAGCAGAAAACAATTATCAATGCTATGTCTGTCAATGAGGATGGTGTCATGGCAACTGGAGGTACATAAGCCTAACAATTTGTCAATCTGCGACCATTTTCTTGTTTATTTTTCTTAGGACTTCTTCCTACTGTACTTCATAAATATAGATGCTCTATTTGATTTATAGTCAGAGCTGTCTTTTCATTATATATTTGCTGTATGCATCCTATTCTGCTCTCAGAAAATGCCTCAGTGACAAATGTTTTTGTTTCATGAAATCATCCCCACCTTATGGTATATTTCCTACTATAACATGGTAGTGGTCTAAAAAAAATACTATAACATGGTAACGCACAGATTGACTAGATTGTAAGACACTACTAATAATCGCCTTGTGATTTGAAATCCAAAATATCCAAAACCTTTTTGTGTAGGGGATAATGGGAGCATGTGGTTTTGGGACTGGAAGAGTGGCCATAACTTTCAGCAGGAACAGACCATAGTCCAGCCAGGTAAGACCGCAGTGCTAATGCATTGCTAACTAACAGCAGTTTTGTTTTTTTTACTCCGGCACCAATGTTATATCCCATTCAAGGGGTGACCAACAGCATCAGTTGTCTCAGAAATGCTAGTGCCACTGATTTTCTGGCTTAAATCAACCACCCCTGAATCTTCGATACTGAGTTCTTACTTGACAACTAGTCAAACTGCTGCAGAAGTCAATACTCTAAAGTCTAGACCATTCATGGAATAGCTTATATTTTCCTTGATCTATTACAATACTTAGCCTTACCTTCGTGATCTATTTTTCAGGTTCACTGGAGAGTGAGGCATGCATATATGCCATGTCGTACGATGTGAGTGGATCAAGGCTTGTGACTTGTGAGGCGGATAAAACTATAAAGATGTGGAAAGAGGATTTAACTGCGACTCCGGAAACCCATCCGATCAACTTCAAGCCGCCAAAGGACATCCGGCGATACTGATTACCCCAAGTTGCGAGATGCAGGATTGTGGGAGGCCCTAATTCTGCCCAACCATTTTGGTTTGTTGTGCCCTATGCAACATGGTTTTGGACAGATGAATTGGTTTGAACACTGCATCATGATTTGTTGAGCGACTTTATGACTACTTGTGGACCTTGTGGTTGGAATCAAGACAGCTTGGCAGCGACCGACCCGCCTCTTCTTCGATACCGAAGCGCCGACAGCAGGTCCATTGTAGATTCCTATACAACCTTCAATAAAATAAAAGGTTAGCATCCTTCTCTGCTCCGCTCTCTCGATCAATAATGGCTCGCCAACGCCGGGTGCGGCTCGTCTCGCTCGCCGGCTTTCACCGCCGCCCCAACATGGCTTCCCGCCTTTCCCACTCCTCAAAGGCTCAAACGTGATAGACAACATGGGCCGTTAGAACCAATTGGCAGCAATCGCCGTATAGCCCATCAACATCAGCCCAAGTTTCGCATAAAACCTCTATGCCCAACAGCCCGCCACTAGCCCGTTTATCTAAATACTGGCCCAGTGCAAATTCACGTTGCAGAGGATTTGTCATTCATGTATATAAATTGAGAGATGATATAATATTTGAAGTTAATCACAGTCGATCGTTTGATTAGATCTAGTAGTTAAAAAATAGTGGGCTCGATAAAAAAAATGATAGACTTGACACTAATTTTTAAAAATAAATGATTGAGATTAATCAAATAGGTGGAGGTGTTTTGGGTACCTCTCAAACACGGTAGTATCTCTCGTATAAACTACAAACTGAACCAAAAGTTCTCATAACAAAAGAAAAAAAATGTAAACAGAACCAACAAATGAAGAGTGTGCATATCACGGTGGCAACTAGAAAGTGCGAAACATGGATGCTTGTAAATTGTCGATCACAATTCACAACCATGCGTTGGGTTGGACCATGGAAGACGGCGACCGACCCGTCATCAAGCTTCAGACGGTCAGTTGGGACCCCAGATGAGCAGGTGCATGAGCTTCTCCGTCTTCTGGATCTCCGCGGCCGTCGCCTCCCGCTGCCGTCGCCTCCACTGGCTCTTCACCTCCCACGCGCGATCCTTGGCCCTCACCGTATCCGCCTCTGCGTGCTCGCGCTCCATCTTCGCGTGGTGACGGCCCGAAGCTGCTGCTGGCGGCGGCTCCGTCTTGGCATCCTGCAGCGAGACGCGGAAGGCGTGCTCCCGCCTGCACTCCCTTCCGTTGCACATGCCTCTGTCCGGTGCGCCGGCCGCCGATTACCCGCAGCCACCGCCTGTCTCGCGAGTCCCGGCTCCTGCAGCAATCTGGTGGTGTGGCACGCTACGCTCCTGGTGGTCATGTGTGTTTAGGCACCTAATCGTCTTTCTTATAGAGGAAAAGAGCCCTGCTCAATTTTCATTCTCAGCCAGACGATCGATGTGGACCGCGCGGACGTGACTCCGCGAACGAGTGGCGTGGGGGAAACGGTGGCTGCTGGCTGCGCGCGTCCACGGTTTTGGGCTAGCTGCCCGTGCGCGCGCGCGCGTCGACCGGGAGGACGCGACGGCGCCGAGCCCAGCGAACAACGAACCGGTGGGTGGCGCGGGGGTTTCGTCTGCCCGCGTCGGTGGAAGCGTGGAAGTGGATCGAACTTGCGAGAGCGGGTTCCAAAAGCGACTCGGCAGCCGACCGGAAGTCCGACTAGTGGCAGTTCTGTGACAGGTTCGTCGTACGGGAATCGGCACGCCTTGCGGCACACTACATCGGTGAACCCGTGCGCGCGATCGCCGCGGAGTGATGAAAACACGTGGTTTGGTTGGTTCAACACCGGGAACTCATTTCTGGATTCCGTGCAGTTTCACGTAGTGTGATCAGTAGATTGGGAGTCCAAGTGTGCTCGAAACATCTTTTATTCCGTCTTGTTAAATTTGCGCCTGCATATCTATATTTCGTGTGTGAACTTCACTCGCGGACCTGCGAAATGTCCAGTCCCATGTGAACGTGCAGAACTGTTAAATGTTGCTGTTCATCAAAGGTCTATGATTAGGAAGAAGACCTCTGAGGTTTTATTTGGAACGTATAATTTTTATAAAAAATTTTACAAAAATTTCAAAAAAATTAGAAAAAACACAAGAGAAACGGAAAAAAAATCCCATATTTCAAAGGAGGGCTGATTAGTTAGGAACTCTGTATAAAATACTGAAACTCATTTATTAGAGCCCTTCTGTTCAGGGGAAAATAAAAGGAAACCGTAGATACCTTTCTGTATGCATAGGACTTACAGTACTAAGCTGCTTAAAGGTCGGTTAAACAGGTGCTTTGAACCAGCACAACCAGAACAGAATTTTTTTTAAAAGAGACGTTTTTCGGCGTATGTGCACCACATGCCATTCGCTCTTTACAGTGGAAATAACAAAGAGCTCAAACACAACTGCGGGACGAGAACATTCCGCAATCTCTACGCGGTCCAACCCCTGGTTTTCGGGAACCCGGGTGTAATCAAGCAGAAACCAGCGAGCAGAGCCCCCGGTTTCTCACTCTCCTGCCGCCCGCCCCGCCGTCCTTCCTCGTTGCCACCAGCCTTCCTTGCGCCAAGTACTATAAAACCACCTCACCTCTAAGGCTTCTCGCCGTGGTCGCCTCAGCGCAAAGCTTCAACCAATCACACAGTACAGCAGACAAATCACAAGCAACCAACAAGCCAAGCTACTCCGTCCATCCAGGAAAGTGAGTTTGAGCCTTGAAGTAGCAGGAAGTCAATAGCCTGAAAGAAGATGAGCGCGGCGTCGGTGAGCAAGAAGGCGTCGTCGTTCGTGGTGGCGGCGAGCATGAGCGCCGTCGAGGCGCTCAAGGACCAGGCGGGGCTGTGCCGCTGGGATTACGCGATCCGGTCGGTCTACCAGCGCGCCAAGGTCTCCGGCCGCGCTTTCCCAGTGTCTCTTTCGTCGTCGTCCCAGGCCCCGGGCGGCAGCACCTCCGCCGCCGCCGGCAGGATCGCCAGGCCCAGGCGGACGGAGGAGGAGAAGCTGCACAAGGCGTACCACCTCGTCTGCTGGGGCCCGAATTAGATACGCCTTGTTTGTAGATCATCAGATGCGATTTCTCCTCTCCTCCGTCTCAAACTCTCATAATCAAATTGGTGTCACTGGCGTGTAGATCGAGATGCGTCTACAAATTTTTCATGTACTCCCTCCCCTGATTGAATGGGAATTGATGAGTGAACACATGGAAATGAAAAAGGATTTGGTGCAATTGGATCAACTTTTTCTTGGCTCTTGCCTCTGTCACCCCCTGCATCTTTCTCACCGTCATGGATGC
This sequence comes from Zoysia pacifica, assembly GCA_001602315.1. Taxonomy (NCBI): domain Eukaryota; kingdom Viridiplantae; phylum Streptophyta; class Magnoliopsida; order Poales; family Poaceae; genus Zoysia; species Zoysia pacifica. The sequence goes on from BCLH01000586.1 coordinate 109,648, forward strand.
CTGAAACTGAAACGGATAGAGCTATCATCCCTCTCAAGAAGAAATAATGCTTATTTTCAGGCCAAGCCAACAGCAAAGACATGATTGAGTGCAGCGCCGGAGATCAGACCGCTCCTCAAATGATTGCGCATCTCATCAACGCTGCACTCGCTCTTTCCTTTCTCAAACTGATCGGCGTCTAACAAATTAGCAATAGTACAAGCACGAGGTTAGGTCTAGCATCGGCTTTTCTGCAGTTTGCCAGCCGGAATGCCTAGTGGGCCGGATGATTGTCGTCACTTCACTCACTCGTGAGCTGTGGGCTATGGGCCTTGGTCTTGTAGTTATCAGGCCTCAGGGCCCGAGAAAGCCCAGAAGAAGCTCGGCGAGGTCGACCAAGAAGCTTGGCGCCGTACCGATGTGCTCCTCGGGACGCGGATTTTGTCCGGACGGCCGGACGTCCGGACGCGCGTGCACGCCGTCCGCGCGCGGTGCCCGACGGCCCGGATCGCCAGCACCCCCCCCCCCCCCCCGGCGCCGACGTGCAACAGCAGGGGGGGCCCTGTGTCAGCCGGCTGGGCGGCGCCGGACGTCCGGGCGTCCGGTTTTTTCTTTTTCTCGTGCTCCTCGTAGGCGTAGGCCAACACGAACCATCAATACCACTTGTACCACTTGAACTGTAAAGTGGTGAGTCCATGAGCTAATTTTCAACGGACTGTGTATCTCGTCTCCATGGCTTCAACAGCATGGCACCGTGGCAACCGGGCTTTAGGAAAGATCTCCACGGAAGTGCTGCTAACTAATAAAAGGCCTTTGCGATTGCGGAGCTCCGATTCGTATGTTGTTTACGAGCAAGTGTGCCACGAAGCAGTGGCGATCGTTTCCGCGGATAAGATCAGGCCGGCAACACTGCCTCGGTCGGAATCAGATGCCCCAAATCGTGAAGACAACAGACCGAAAGTCACCGGCTCTCGAGTCTTGACTGCCGGAGCCGCGCGCGGGGGGCATGTTTTTTTTTTTTTTTTGGCGACTCAAAGAAACTTGATTAAATTAACCACGATTACATTCATATGCCATCAGGTGAGATACCCCGGCTGGGGTCTCCGGGGGGCATGTGATACAGCCAAATTGCTCACGTCTGTGTCGGTACTCCACGCACCGCCGCGCCTGATCCCCGCAGTCCAAAACCCCCAGCAAGCGGCACGGCACGGCAGCCGGCAGGCAAGCTGTCGTCGATCCCGCACTCGCTGCTGCACGACTAAACAACGCCACGGCAGCAGCATCTTGGCGACGGAGCGCGACGCACGTTGGGTCGAGAAGGATCCGAGAAGCCGGCCGGCCGGGCGACCGGCTGTGCCCTGCCTGGCCTGCCTCCCTCCTCCGACACCGCCACCCGGCAACTGGTACGCTCGATCCCGATCTGGTGACTCGCCGACCGCCAAGCGGCAGCTGACGAAGTGTAGTGATTTTTTGGCCGGGGCACGGCTCACGTGTGTGTGCCAGCGTGCGTGCGATCGAATTGACCGCCCGAGTTTGTTCTCGAGGAATCATCCGGTTGGGGGTGCGCCGAGATGCCGCTGCTGCGGCCTCGACGGGCTGCCGCCGCCAGCTTGCCACCGTCGCGGCCGGCACCGGGATTTGTTTTTGTGCAGATGGTTAGGCACTGGTCGTCCGATCTGGCAACATTTGATGCCCAGCCCGCAGTCCAGCACCTCGGCCAGCATCTACCAAGAATCTCAGTACGTTGTTTTACCAGTTCGGCAGAAAAAGATCAGAGAGATACCGTTGATGTTTTGACCGTAGTAAAATTTACATAATTAGAGTGATTTTTAATATTCAAATATTCTAGTGTACGAAAGATACTCAAAATTATTCTGCTTCGAGCCGTCGAAAGACGTAATATTATACGTGCAAAGACGAGAGAGATCAAATCATATAAACTTAAAAAACATAAACATAAGTACAATACGAAAAAGTTTTGGCTAGATTCAAAAACTCTACCTCATGTGGATAGATATAGTTACAATAAAATGACTTAAATATAACTTAGCTAACTTCACTTTATTTATTCTCTTCTTGTCCTTTTTTTCTTTTCGTTCTCTTTGTCTTTTGTTTGTCTAATGCCTCACAGTAGCTTTTTTATAACGATCGGACCAGGGGCATCAACTTGATGTCTACGAAATTTACTGCCTCTTTACATGTGGGGCCTCGGTCGTTGTCTGAGTTGGTCGCCTGACGCTCGTTGACGTCGGTGCAGTTGGCTGGTCATCTTCGTACGTCTTTTAGTCAGTTGTGGGAGAAAAAAATATTTTTTATCTTGTTTTATCGATTGTTTAGCTGCTTTATTAACTTTTGAAACATTTTACCTCTCGATAAAGTTGTTTTACCTATGTTGTATGTTGATAGAAATCTCTGCGACTGTCAATAGTTAATTGTTAAGATAGTGTCCGACCCTCGAAGATCAAGTCTAAGCGTTAGCTTTTAGCTGTTGGTGAGTGAATTTTGTTGTCGTATAGGTCAGAACTTTCGCCGATCAGGCTTGATGTTTTAGCGGTTTCGACTCTTGAGATCGAGTCGTTATTGGCGAGATACGATCATTTGTAGACCGTAAACAGATGGTGAGCTGTACTTTATAAATGAGCCTTTATGTATGTAGAGTCCCAATCTATAAATATCCGAAATATATCCCGACAGATACACTAGCCTGGATGGAGCACTGGACCACGGCGTATCAGCCGGCGCATCAAGAAAAGAGTTTGGGCCCGTACGTTTGAAGAGAAACGGTCAGCCTGGAAATTGGGTGCGACGCTCACGGGGCGCGAGCAAAGTTGGATAAGCAATTTGCCAATTTGGAGAGGGACGTGGATTGTGCCGGTTCGAGTTTGACTTGCTTCGTGGAGAGGGAAAGGAAAAGGAACAATTCCTGACTGGAGGGGAGAAACGCCCCGAGAGCGTACGCGTCGCTTTCGGAAACTTTCCGTCCCGCCGCCCTTGGAGCTTTTGAAGCTTCGAGCCACCTTTCCGGAAGCTCCCGCACCGTGCACCTCTGCTGCGCAGGAGTATTCGTCAGCAAAATCTGACGGAAGAAAGGGTCTGGGTAAATTTCTCCGGACGCGGGCCAGCTAGCGCAGCCTGACTGATCGCCGCGTTGAAGAATTGCGCGCTCGTTTTCTCTGTTCAGATTCAGAATCAGACGCCCGCGCGCTCGGGGTGCTTGCTTGCTGACCTGATGGATCTCAACGCCGCCCGGGCGGCGGCTGGAGCCTGGAGGGGAGGCTGCTAACAACGCTTGACTTGTGCGCCTTCAGTGCTGACTCTCAATTTCATACTACGATTCTTCGCGTCGGAGGTCAACCGGGACTAGCCCTAATCTGCTGTTCAAGGGAACTTGGTGCGCAATTGCCAAATGCTAAGTCACGTCGACCGGTATGCGCTGAGAATCGCGTAAATGTCACCCGTCATTTGGGACAAAAATGCCGAGAGATTTGCTATACCAAAGCTCCAAGAGAACAAGAGAAGCAGCAGCAGAGACCAATGACAATGCGATACTCTGTTCGTGGACGCGTGATGGTCAAAACAAGCAGAAGCATGTTGATTAATTGAGGTTCCACTTGGATACAGGCATGGAGCACACGAGTGAATCCATCGTCTGATCAGCAGTGCCTTCCTCTTCCTGAACCCTGACGCTATGAACAACGAGAAGAAGAAGAATAAAAATCTCTACTGCAGTGCTCTATGTGCTAATAATAAGCCGGGACAGGACGGTCAGAATCAGAAGAGGAACTGCGACGCCTGCGCTACGGCGTCGTCGAGCCACCTCCTGGGCTCGTCCATGAGCTCAGGGCTGAGCCGCACCATGAGGACGCAGAACTCCATCTCGCTGAGCGCGCCGTCGCCGTCCATGTCCCCCTCGGCGAGCATCCCGCGGAGGTCGGCGTCGGAGATGCCGCCCAGGCCGAGGAGCGGCGCGTTCCGGCGGAGGCTGTCGAAGGTGATGAGCCCGCGCGCCGGGTCCATGAGCAGGCGGAACCCGCTCGCCAGCTCCCGCATCAGGCCCTCCTCGCCCAGCCGCTCCGCCATCACCGGCAGGTAGTCCTCGAAGTCCACCGCCTGCTGCCTCTGCTGCGCCGCCATCGCCGAGTACGGAGTACTAGATGCTTTTGTTTTGCTGGAGGATCTGCCTCAGAGGTTTCGATCTTGATGTGGGGGAGAACAGGAGAAGAGAAGACGATGAACTGATGAATTGTCGGACGAGGCGGGATGGATGGGGACGAATAAATAGGCTGGGGCCGGGGGAGGAAGAGCTTCAGCGAAGGTGCCGAGGCCACGCTGGACTAGGGAGTTGGGATGGGATGGACGGGGTCCCACGTGTGCGCTGCGCGGTTGCGGATCGCGCGTCCGGGCCGGGTGACAGGTTGGATGGGTGTTGGCGCGGGTTGGACGACGGACCGGCACCTTCCTACGCGCTTCGCATCCGCCGCGGGCGGTGCGATTCGCGTCAGAGACTGTGTGATGTTTGCTTGTACAACGGACGCGAAAACTTTTTTTTTTGAGTGCAACCGACGCGAAAACTTCCGCGTCTCCTGATGCGTTTCGGTATGAGGAGTAATGCAATTCATCTGAGAGAACGTGTTTTAGGGCTCTTAAACGTGGCATTATAACAGAATTTTTATAAGGAACGGTTTAATTTGACAAAACAAATTACAGAAAGCAGAAAAATTCCCTTCATCAGAGGTTTTTTTTTCTTTCCCTGAGTCTTCCAATTCGATCCACTGAACTTGTAAGCATAACAAAACGCAGAGGATTCGTGCGTCCTGGACAGGAAAAACTCTCAGCATGACTATCAATTGATCCGGATAAGATCTGCGTTGTGATATGAATGACGCGATTTTTTTTTAAAAAAGTATCAGATCAAGTAAGTGAGAAAGGAGAAACTTCGCTGCAGTAGTTAGTTCTGAACAAACGATGCTTCATTAGAGTATTATACAATCTCGAGTACCGTACCTGTCTAACTTATCATTAAGAAGTTTCCTGCACAACTTTTGCTGGCGCGCGCGTGCGGGGCGGGCAGCATCTCGTCAGAGAAGAAGCAAGCTGCAGCATCGTCTTTCTGCGGACTTTGAGACACACCACAAGTTTCCATCGAAGCTTCGGTGAGAACCGGGAACCGTATGCTGCGGAAATCTCAGCCTGTCCGTCCTACCCCGGCCGGAAGAATCCGCGTCGCTTTTCCGTGTCCAGCACATCGCGGCGAGCGCGCTTTCCACACGAGAGTCTGTTCGTCCCCCGAGCCCCGAAACAGCTTTTGTGCTTCGAAGCATGGGCGTCTCTTTTTGGGGTTTTCCTCCGCTTTCGCGCACGCTGACGCAGAAACCGCCCGGTATGGCGACAGTCATTTTACTCTCTCGCCTTGTCTGCGCTTTCAGCTTCACGGCGTCTCCACATTTTCCATGTGTTCTTCGTCGCGAATTACCGGGAGTGTCTTTTCCGGCGCGGCTGTCGTTTTCAGACTGGGGATTCACGTAACGACGCCCGAGTCTGCACATTGGCATGCGGCGTGAGGATTGGCGCAGAAAAGCAACGCAAGTGAAGATTTACTGGTACCCGTGTATGATGTGCAACAGAAAAGGAGTTAGGTAGGAAGATATTCCCCTGAAATTGCAGTGAGATTTACCGATTTAACTGGTCATCGTCTTGAGGTGCATCGGCATTTTACTTGCACGAAGAATGCTTTCGGAGCTGGAAATTTCAGGGAGGGGACCAATCTGACCGGAAATGGTCTGGGGTGGAAACCCAACGCCCCCCGGAATTCCTGTCCTGAAAATCGCGTCTTTTGATGAGCATACCGTCGCCTTCACTAGCTGACAATTCAGGCATCCAAGTTATTCAACGTATGTTCTTACGTCATGTTAGACAGAGAAGGTAGCATCAGCTCATTAAGAGTAACGGCTGACATGGAGGCTGTCATTTTTGACATTTTAGGCAATCCAAATTCTCTTGTTGACTTTGTAACACAGATGCAGGCACCACGACGCTTTCAACAGTGTGGTTGAAGGTCGTATAGACGAATGATTACATTTTGCTGCTATAAGCTGCTACATGTACAGATGGAATGGAAACTATATACATTCGGTCAATATATGGACACTGTAAAATCATAACTAGTTATACTACTATCTTTTATCTACATGACCGCCGTCTTCTGGCCTAAAACTTTGCTGAACCATTCGACTGACGCCTTGGGTATCCTTGTCAGGTTGTTGTTGTAGTCAATGTAGTAGAGACCAAACCGCACGGTGTACCCTGAGTTCCACTCCCAGTTGTCAAGCAATGACCACACGAAGTAACCTTGAACATTGCAACCTTCCTTTCTGCAGTGTTTCAGATTGAAGAGATGGTGAGTGCCAAGAAAAACAAGTGATCACGGCCGTAGACATGTGGGTGGCTGACGCTTTTGGCAGACCCAATTCAGATGCGTGAGCAGGGAAGTGAAAAAACTTCACCTTATAGCATCAAGGAGGTTAGTCATGTAGTCGTTGTGGTACTGTATCCTTTTATCATCCTGCAGAACATTCTCTAACCTCGAAAATGGACGATTGGCATCATCCATACCTGCCACCAGAACCTCTTTTGTTATTGACCCTCTCAAGGCAAAAGGTCTTGTCAACTACAAGCATTAGAATCTTAGCTTCCTACCATTTTCGGTAATGATGACAGGAGGATTTCCGTACTTTTCTTTGATGTGCTTCATCAGCTTGAACATGCCCCAAGGAACTATATGCAGCCAACTTGATGCTGCCTGAAAATTGATAAACACAGTTGTCGCTCAAACATTTGACTAAAAGATGACAAAAAATGAAAGCAGAACGACTCCAAAGAAACAGCTGTAGAAGTTGTACCGTATCGCCTATTCTCTTTCCATGCTTATAAGCTGTAGTAGTGGACACAATGAAGAAATAAGTAATATTGAAAATGGACAAACAGGAGTAGAGTCAGTTCAATTAACAAGACTGACCAGTTGCTATGGTTGCAGAGTCGGTTGAAACATCATTCATTACAAGTTTCCTTATCCGCATTCTGTCATTCCTAACATATAATGTTGTATAGTGGTTTATGCCCACAAAATCTAGCGAACTAGATACTAATGCTGATTCCTGGATTGAAAACTGTGGCAGTCTATCGCCTGCAAGTTTCTGCATAGGAGGAGGATAGCGGCCAAAGATTAAGGGATCCAGGAACCTGTATTCAAACTTGCAAAATTAATACTGGATCAACAGCTATTGGCTGCAAAATTAATGCTGCTAAATATATCACCATCCAAGCTCAAAGTCCATCGCTCGTGCAGCTGCCTTTATATCTTCATCAGCATCTGATAATGGTTCATACCACTTTGAATCAAGCGCAATTCCAATAAGACCACCTTGTTCTTTCTGCAATAAGGTTCATGTAAAACCACTCATGTTTTGGAGATGTCAAATGTGGTTACAATAGATTACCTTGAAGTGATGCTTGTAAGTATGAAAAGCACCAGCATGGGCTAAGAGTATGTTGTGAGCTACAACATATGGTTCAGTAGACGATTTACCCTCCCGACAGAACAGATGAGACAGAATGGAACATCTCCCAGGTGCTTGGATGCCAAGGTCGTAACCTTCAATTGCAAAGTTATGGGGCTCATTAAAAGTGATCCAGTTCTTCACTCTATCTCCAAATTCCTTGAAGCAAGTGGAAGCATAGTGAACAAAATCCTCCCTGCATGATTTCGTATCATGATCAATGATTTTTTATGCTACATAGACGGTGTAAGCAACTGTTTGGTTTTATTTAAAATAAGATGATATAATAATCTTACATACACGATTTGGGAGTTTAACCATCCACCATATTTATCTTCAAGTGCTTGAGGGAGGTCCCAGTGAAAGAGTGTTACATATGGTTGTATACCTGATAGACAAATATAGATAATACCAACAAAAGAAAGTCATTCAGAAACAGTTTTTATTCAGGCACCAGAACTTTTAGAATGACTACCTTTATCCAACAGAGCATCTATTAGGCTGTTATAGTAATTCAATCCTTCGTCATTAGGTTCGCCTGTTCCATCTGGCAAGAATATCACCATTTCTCACTTTAGCTGAGAAGGAAAATTGATAATTGATTTACGTTTTTTTTTGTTTATTACATACTTGGAAAAATACGTGACCATGATATGGAAAAACGGTACGCATCCATGGCAATGTCCTTCATCAGGTCCACATCTTCCTGCCAGTCAAGGTTGTTTTTATTATTTCTTGATTGCTGTTCAGAGCAACAGAAACTTTTTTGGGCAACAGCATACCAAAGAATTAGAGTTACATGTTTTTGGAAATTAAGGTTTCAAGAAACTTGAAACGAAAAGGCACTAAAAAGAATTGGCACTAGGGTAATTATTTGATATAATAAATAAAACGGCTGACATCAAATGAACATAAAAATGCACAAGCTATTTCTCATTTACAAATTATAGGAAGATTGTCATACGAAATCGGTCATTCATATCGCTACCAGTTATGAATGTGCCAAGGGATTTGCTCATGTCTTGAAAACAGAGGTCTCTTAAACATTTCAGTTCATTTTCATCGGGTCACAGAGATGTAAAAAATCTAATGTAATTAATCGAGGTACAGTCAAGCCCAGGTTTACAGAATTATTAAATGAATTAAGTTAAACAAAGAAGAAATTTATCAACAATGGTAAGTTACCTTGTAACGATGATAGTGGTCAACAGCTATATCCGCATTGCTGAAATCTATCACCCGCCCTGCAGAAAAATGTCACTGGAATCATAATTTTGGACAGAGTAGTATCTCACTACACCGCTTTATTGGCAAGAAATCCTCATTACTGCACCAGGTCTTCTTGTAAGGGTATCCCATATTGTTGGCCCACGTTGGCCCTCATTGACAGCGCCTTCATACTAACAACACATTGAAAAGAATCAGTATCCACTAAGAGCACAGCAGCTGAAATAAAAAGTTTACACTAACCAACCTGGTAAGCTGAAGAAGCAGTGCCAAAGACAAAACCGGGAGGGAAGTCTGCTCTCCGTATAGCTTCAGCGCAAGCAGCAAAGCTGATAAGGATATGAAGCAGTGTCAAAACACCCATGGTGTTTCCTTCCATTTGCAGCACCAACTTGCACTACTAGAATGGGTCACAAGATATAAATACCTTTTGAGTTGGTGGAGTGTGGGAAGCAACTGAAGCCTGAGCTTCGCTTGTCTTGGAAGCCCTTTAATATGAGTCTCTGCTAAGTAACTATTGTGGAGGCCATAGGGTGTAAAATCTCTATCACATTGAGACATTTAATCAACAAAAAGAAAGAAAGTCCTTGACAGGTCCATCTCCGGAATTCCGTCAAAGAAACGTCTAGCTTCAAAGTGTCGCGAGTGAAGCAAGATGAGCTTGCTTGTGTGCAACAATTTCAGGCACACAGGCGATTGCACATCCCTCCAGAATTCATGGATAATATCAGCATCGACATGGATAATATCACCATCGAAAGCTTAGCATCTCTGGATGGAAAGGAGTGTTAAAATCTTAGTATCAGTTAGCCACATAAAGGAAGACGTCATTACTAGTTGATGCTAGCAGCCATGACAAGAAAACTGCTGGAATAACATCCCAGAAAAATGAAAGGCCTTTCCTTATCCATTTCGTTCAGCAGCTCCACACAGAAACAAAAAATAGTGGGTGACTATTTGCAGCTGATCTCAATATGTATCACGAACTGGAAAGAAAACGAAACAAAAGAAAATTGGAAGAATCTGGACAAGGATTAGGGACTCAATTGGTATTATCCCCTTACAGTTTGCCGTTTGCTTGCACGGCATGACCTTTTCTGATCAATTTAACAACTTGTACGGTTGTTAAATGAAAGCGATAGAAGGCATTTGGTGATAATGATCAGGGGGAACAGTCAGTCGGACAGACCCAACCGCCTAGGAATGAAGTGCACGTGTTACCCAAGGCTGTGTGTCATCAACATCCTATGATTCAAGTATTCAGCACAGCTACTCAAGCGCATAACTAAGGAACGAAAGAAACATAAATATAGCTCGTTGGCAGAGCGGCTCGTTGAAGCCGACGCCGCCTGGGTTCGAGGCCGACCCAGTGCATCCGCATGGGTATAAAAATCCCTCTTTCAAAAAAAAAAAAGCACTAGCAGATTAAACGTGGGTTAGTTTCCGAAACCTGGCTGATGTCTCTGAATCCTCGGTGAAAGCTTCGGACTTGCACTTTAAGACCATGATGTGCATTGGATAAATCAGATTGACATCTCACCCATCTCCTCTGAGCATAGATTGGGGCCTGCAATTGCAAAAGAGCAAGACTGACGCTGCCATCCAACCACCTCCGCCGACCACCGACCAGGCTACTGCTGCAACGCCCCCAGACAAATGCTGAATTTTCTAATTCCCTAAATTATTGCAAGGATGAGCGGGACAGGATCACAGGCAACGCGTGGTGCAGAGGCGCCGCGTAGCATAAGCAACTTGGCAGTTTCGCAAGATCCAGGTGGAGTAGAGCCGGGGGCTCGCTTGCCTCCGCAGGCGTGGCGTGGCTTGCTCGTCTTCCCTCAGGCGAGAATGCTCTGGACCCGGACCCGGAAGCTCCAGTTCCATCAAATCCAGATTGAGCACCTCGCTTCTCGCGGCTCGGCGGGTAGAGTGGCGTGCGGCGCGGGATGAGAGAGAGAGACAGAGCGCGACCGTTCTGATGCTGATGCGCCTGAGTGCGATGCCCCGAGGAAGACGATGAGCAGCCCATGGGCCGTCTGCGTGGCTGAGGCCCTGATGCGTGTTTCCGAAGGCCCGTCGAGTTAATGTCTCAAGGCCCATGTATAAAGCAACCCACGAACGAGGGAAAATAGAAGAGCACGTTATCCTGTCCCGGGGAACTCGAAAGAGGACGTTATCCTTCGCTGCTGCTCACTCTGCGGCTTGAGGTTGAAAGAGCCAAGAGGAAGAGGAGGGCGGCGAGGATGGCTGGGATGGCGGCGCTGCAGGGCGCCATGACGTCGCTCTCCATCTCCGCTCCCGGCGCGGCGAGCGCCAGTAGCTTCTGGGGCAACCAGCTTGCCACCTTCTCCGCGCCTTTGCCTGGGGTTTGTGCAGCCTCCCTATTCCGTTCCGTTAAATGCTTTGCTGAATAATTAGCTGTTTAAGTATATTCTAGTCTGGAGTAGCTAGCCGAAAATTAATGAATAACATTTTTCGGAAATGACAGCTTGCATTGTAATTAGAGGCGCGGAGAGCTCATCTATAGCGTACTGCGTGCCATTGAAATTGAAATTAGCAGTGGAGCTGCTTTGCGCTCTTGAAAAAATTGAAATTAGCAAATTAGCAGTAGGATTGCTTTGTTCGTTGTGCATTCAGTGACTGGAAAACCAGGCTTACTGGAATGACTAGTTTGAAACTGTGTTTTTTGTAGAGACACTAAAATGGCAAGCTTTTAGTAGACCAGAAAGATTAATGGATTTACAGTAGTAGTCAAATGCGAAAGGTTCTTTGTTGCTGATACTGTATGGGCTATAGAGTGCAGATTTCTTTAGCGCATATTATGACATGTGATTTTTTTTTATATTAATGGAACGACCGGGATGTGATAAGGATTTTTCCAACCTGTTGGGTTCAGGATATGAGCCCAGGAAACTGTCTGTATGGGTTGCTTTTTAATATCTGTATATATAACCTGAGCATGCCAACTGTAGTGTTTCTTTTTTAAATGACATGATGTGACTGACAAAAAAGGAATTTGGATACAAAAAAGTGATAATTATAGAATGGAAGAAATTTATTTTGAGGAAATGAAAGCAATTTATAGCCTGTAACAAATGGTTGGCATGTTATGAACATACAGTAATTGTATTTGACACATGCCTTTTCCATACTGTCTTTAGTTGGTCTTCGTCCTTGAAGTGAGTGTGCTCCTGGAAAATCCTAGCTATTCAGAAATGGAGGATGACAAATCATTTATCTTACCCAACAAAAGCAAGTGAAGTTAAGATTAGGAAATTAGATAATCTCTACTGGATGAAGTGATTGGACTAGCACTTTAGTAAAAGCTTATACAAAATTTTTGCCCCAAGTAACACACTAAAAGAGCAAACCAATCCTGTAGTGTCATTTGATCAGACCCCTCATGTGGCGTGGACACTATGTGGGATTCCTTTCATATCTCAAAAGTATACGATTATTATCTTCTATTCTTGAATGAAACATTATGTTATTTTCTTGTGAAGCTCTGACAAGCTGTTTAATATGGTAATATGCAGATAAGCTTTACGATCAAGACATGCCCAATTGTAATGAGGGTGAGTATAATATGTGATTACTATCTCGTGCTTTTTTTATTGGAGCGGATGAATTTCACTTTTTTTTTCCCTACTGTCTACTGTTAAGTATCATATTTTTTTAAACTTTTCCACCACAGCTTAAGAGGTGGGAGCGAAAGAAGTGTAAACCCAACAGTCTTCCTGTGCTGCACAAGATGCATGTCAGGATTGGGGATACAGTGCAAGTCATTGCAGGACGTGAGAAAGGTAAGGTTGGAGAAATTACACGCCTTTTCAAGCACAACAGCACTGTGATTGTAAAGGACCTGAACTTGAAGTCGAAGCACAAGAAAGGAACAGAAGATGAACCTGGAGAAATTGTCATGGTCAGCAAATATCTCTCAGTGACTTGTTATGGTGTCTAGAACACATTCATTTCAAGAGTATCTCATAGCATTCTACTGACTAGATATAAATTTCTTTTGTCCAGATCGAAGGCCCCATTCATAGCTCAAACGTTATGCTCTACTCGAAGGAGAAAAATGTGGCTAGTAGGGTTGGCCACAAATTCCTCGAGGATGGGACCAAGGTCCGCTACCTGATCAAGACTGGGGAAATTATCGACAGTGCTGAGAAGTGGGTGCAGGTGTTCAAGGAAGGAAATTCAGAGTAACCATCGTAACATGAAAAGGCATGCGCACTTGCTCTTAACCTAGGGTGCTTCGTGCATGCAAAAATGAGTTTTGTGCCTTCTGCTGTTGTCTCTCTGTCTTTAGCTTCATATGCCTTTCGTTGTAAATGATACAGCTATCACCATGTTTGCAAAGTACATCATCCTTATTTTCACCACCTACAATAGCTCGTTGAGCCTGCCGGCGAGCGTGTAGGCCGGTGGTAGCGTCGCTCGTTGAGTGGCTACCGACCCGCGTTCGAGGCCGACCGGGTACTTGCGCCGGATTAAAATCCCCCTTTCATAAAAAGTAGCTCATTGAGCCTAGTAAGTGGGGTGGATAAATTATACGTTCACCATTTCTGTAGAATGTCAGGTGAATTGTGGTTGAGCAATCCCAGACCCCGCCGCATGATCGTGGCCGAGAATGGACTCTCTCTGGGATCCATTTAGCTGAAGCCCATTTAATTTTTTTTAGAGCAGTTGAGGCCCGTTTAGGGCCGCACCGACATGTGAAATGTACGCTTTGGAAAGGAAAAAGTCTATCATAGGGGTTTTTTTTCTTCTCTCAATTACAAAAACTTTTAAAACCATTCGTTTTTTCTCTTCGAGTGATTTAGACAACGGTTTTTCGCTGACGTGGCAGTTTTCGCTAATTTAGCGGTTGACGTGACGATTTTTGCTGACACATGTAACTCACGTGACGATTTTCGCTGACATCGCGGTCCACGTGGTAGTTGGGCTAACCGACATGTCCTCGCTTTAATTAAAATTCACAAAAAATACTTACCATGCTAAAAAAATATGAAACTTTGCATAGACTTAAATCATTTTGCAAGGAACAACTTTTATTTTAAGACCAATTTTAAAATTGAAACACATTTTATTTGAAAAATTTAGAGATAAAAATAACCATTAGAAGCAAAATTCTAGACCTTTTCTTTTAACCTTTTGATAAAATTTCACAAAGTTTTTCTAAATTCATGTCTTTCTAAGTATATTTTATTTTATATACATATTATTTTGAAACTTTTAGTGCTCATTTTTTTGAACTTGAATTCAAATTTCAAATTTGAGCTAAATTATTTGTTTCTTTTAAGGTCAATTTTCAATTTATTTAATTGAGCTCAAGTTTCATATTTGTTTGATTCATGTATTTTTAAATATTTTTAAACAAGAATGTGAGTTTATGAAAATTTGTAAATTTTTATCAAAAAATTTTAGAAGGTATAGATATTTTTTACTTTGAAATGTTTATTTGTCTTTCTAAATTTTTAAAATAAAATGTGTTTCAAATTTTAAATTTGGCCTAAAATAAAAGTTGTTTCTTGCAAAATGATTTATAACTATGCAAAGTTTTATATTTTTCGAGCTTGTAAAGTATTTTTTAATTTAAAATAAAGTGAGGATCAGCCATCACGATGAGCGAAAATTGAAAATTACCAAGTCCGTGTTACATTATCTGCCATGTCAGTAAAAATTGCTGTCTAAACCTTCTGGAGAGGAAAACGAATAATTTTGAAAGTTGAGAGAGCATGTGGTTTTGTAATTAAAGGAGAAAAATCGATAGTTCATTGATGTAAATAAGACGTTTTACTTTTGGTAAAAGAACATCCGAGCAGGCCTGTGACTAACGTTAGGCCCGATAAAGCCCCACTCAACTGGATAATTCAGCTGAGGTGCTGACACTGGTTGAGTCGTTGGGTGGCACCCACTCACGCTCCCCAGCTCACACGTCATCGGCGCGGTCCCTCCGTCTCGAGAAGCAGCTGCAAGCTTCCACCTTCTTCCTCCCGTGCTTTTTTCTCGACCGATCGACCGTCACAGTGAGAACACACACAGAGAGCGAGAGCGAGACGACGCGTCGGCGATGAGGGGTTGGAAAGAGGAGGTGGTGGCGCTCTCTCTTCGCGGGTATGGCTACAGCGACGAAGAGGACGACCGGCCGGAGAAGCCGCGGCGGTACGGGGTGACGGAGATGCGGAGCCCGTTCTACTCCTTCCGCCCCGCCCATCAGGCGCTCCAGGTTAGGCGCTGAGTTGCCTAGTCTTTGCACTGTCCTACTCCGTATATTCTTACTCTAGCCGTAGATTGAGGGCTTTCCGGCTTGGGGCGCGGCTTCCTTAATGCAATTATGCATTGCGACCAAGCTTGATTGCGACATGGATAACCCGTGGAACTGTAGAAGAGATGGGGCTTTCGCTTTATTCAAGCCATTTTTATGATTAATTCGGTGTGCTGTTTGATTTGGGTGTTTAGGGTACTTGAGATTAAATCGACGTAAACAATTTTGACATGTACTATAATCTGTATCATCGCAACTTTAATTAGGAATAATTTAGGCACCATCCTTTCTTTGAGGCAAAGAAAATCAGTTTTATAAGCTAAAACAATCGCTGGACTTAAGGAATAACAAATTTGGAAGAATAAGGGAGCATTCTTAGGAGGAAAGCCGTCACAAAGTTCCATGTTCTTGCATACATTTATGTTATGTTGCTTAAATATCTGGCAACTTGTGCCTGCTTCCTGGAGTTCCTGCCACAATCCAAACGCTTTATTCAAGCACATAACATTTTTTTTCTTTTGTTTCAGGAAATACTGGATTCTTTTGGTCCATTTGTTGATGGTTTGAAGTTTTCTGGTGGATCCCACAGTCTGATGGGAAAAGAATTGGTTAGAGAGATTACTGATCTAGCACACAAGCATGAGATATATGTGAGCACAGGTGATTGGGCAGAGCATCTTTTGCGTCAGGGGCCTTCTTTTTTCAAGCAATATGTGGAGGTATGTAGGCATGGTAGTCTTCGTGAGTCTATTGTTTCTTAAAACATGTACTAGTATGTTGCGCATAACATAATGTATTCTGTTTCAGGAATGCAAGGCATTAGGATTTGATACCATTGAGTTGAATGCTGGGTCTCTCAAGCTCCCTGAAGAAGCTCTTTTGAGATTAGTCCGCCTCATCAAGACTAGTGGTTTGAGGGCAAAACCAATGTTTTCCGTGAAGTTTGAAAGTTCTGAAATTCCTGCTTCTGGGGATAGGGCGTTTGGGGCATATGTGCCACCTAACAAGAAGCCGAGTTCAGGTAAATAGGGGCATATCTTTTTTAGTTCACAGACATTTCATTACTATTATGGATGACTTTTGTCATACCAAATTATGTTTTTTTTTTTGTGAAGCCACTAATCTAATGGGCACTAGTCAGATTATCTTTTCATTAAAATTAGTAAATGGTTTCATCATTAAATTATTTGTTATCCTATATCCCTACACATTTGGCACTGTCATATTTGATTATCATGGCTGCACGTGCTGTCTATGTTTTCTTCGTAAACTATCACGTCTAATCACACTCTTCTAATTATTTGTAGTACCGTGTTTTTAGATAATCTATAACATGGTTGCTGCCTGCATTTTGCAGAAAGAGTTGAAGATGTTGACCTGTTGATCAGGAGGGCAGAGAGATGCTTGGAAGCAGGTGCTGATATGATCATGATCGAAGCTGATGATGTTTGCCAGCGGGGTGACTCTCTGCGTTCAGACATCGTTGCAAAGATTGTAGGCCGGCTCGGGCTTGAGAAAACCATGTTTGAGGCTTCCAACCACAACACCTCTGAATGGTTCATCAAAAGATACGGTCCTAGGGTACTGAATCTCTCTCCCTGAAAACTGAAGCTCCCCAAACCACAATGCTGACAGGACTGCCGCTTTGCTTGATCATTCTCTCTGATCATACCTTGATGCACGTTGGTTTCCTGTTGCAGGTGAATCTCTTCGTCGACCATTCCGACGTGATGAATCTTGAGCGCCTCCGGGGCCTCAACATGCGCAGAAGCAACCCATCCTCCCGTTTTGCCTCGCCATTCTTCCTGATGTAATCTGTGAATTGAGCCGAGGCCTGGCGTCCAGTGAACTTTGGGGCGTTCAATGAAAGTAACATGTGGATTGTATGTACTCGAATGTGACTCGCTAGCTTTGCGTTGTGTGTACTAGTACTAAGGTTTTAGCGATCTGTTGTAATAAATGATTGCGTCAAATACTATGGATGTTTTGTGAGTTCATGTAACCATGTTCATTGCCGTTCAAGTGTCTGCTCTAGTCGCCATTCTTGCTGATTTTACTTGGGCTGTCCGAAACACGGAACTTGATAAGGCCCATAATTACTGGGCTCCCGTTAAGTTCAGTTGGGCCGTTGATTCGTCTCATATGACACGGGCTTAGTAAAATGCTCGTTGAGTAACTTGAGTTGTCCTCGAGGACCTCGACTCCTCGTGCTTGCCATTTCCGTTCGTCGCCCTTCACCTCGGCCGCTTGTGTTCACCTCGGCCGTCGTCTCGCGCCGTCGCCGTCTGGGAACCATGAGGGATGGACCGAGAGACAGGGGCGGAGTGGACGCATCGGGTCCTCGTCCCTTCCGCGGTCCAGCGTACAAGACGAAGCTCTGCGCACTATGGAGAGGAAGGGGAGGCTGTCCTCGCCCCGACTGCGGCTTCGCCCACGGCGAGGCCGAGCTCAGGAGGCCTCCTCCCCGCCCCTCGTTCCATCCGCGCCCTCGACCTGGTATATACACGGCGCCGAACCCATACCCGCCGCTCTTTTTTATTTTTCGTTGCTCTCGATTCGATCTACGCTTTGGTTGGTCCATTTAGGGTTTTGCATCCCCTTATTATCTGCTTCGTGTTTCTCTATGCAAAATGCACTCGATTTGGCGTGAATATGCTGACGGAAATATATGTCATGGATGGATTCTATCGAACGAAGAGAAGTGTGTGAAAGAGGCACCCTTTTTTCCAGTGAGTCGATTTTATCTTTGGATGATTGGAAAATGCTGCTGTGGATGGGGAACATGCTCAGTGTAAAATGCTGGTTGTGCCTAAAGAGTAAGAGAGAGCAGTGCCATCTGATGCTCATGTTTCCGCCCAAACTCCAGGAACGTTCTAGGTTCAGGAGCACATATCGTAAATGGGTTACGATTGGAATAATTCTGCACTTTCTAAGAGCATCTTGAAGTGAAGGTTATCCAAATGTATTGGACTATTAGTTGATGACCATGCTTTAAAGCTTCTTATTGAGACAACTCTTCACTCCAATATGATAGCAGTATGATGGTTTGGCACAAGAATTGTTCCTATGAACTTTTATCACATCTACTTGCTTCATGGTTTATATTTGATCTTTCTTTTCTGTATAGTGCTTGAACTAAATGTCCACTGTTACAGAACAGGGCCAACAAATCTGATTTTACTGCAAAAAAACAGGGCATTGATGCTGGTTATATTTGATTTTAATACTGTCCAAAGTAGATGCTTCTGGACAGATTTGTTTGGAGTGACTGCTTCCAGAAGATGGCATGTCCTTTTTTTCATTGCTGACTTTTGTTCAGTTGGCAGTCAGTCATTTTTTGGCTACTTTAATGCTTATCTTAATGCGGAAGATGTTACTGTGAGAGATATTGTGCAGTTAATCTTCTCAATCAGATTCATGTTATGACCAATGTGCGTTAAATATGTTATTAGTGGCCTTTGCATCTAATTGCTACACTTGCTATGAACATAATGCATCTAGTTTTCTTCTGGGCTTTACTGATGACTCACCCCGAGCAGTGGGCAGTCATATTGGTTACATCTGAACAAGTGAAAATAACTTTATTTGGTGACCTTGGAGTTGTGGGATTGTTTCATGATAATCAGAGCATCATCAAAATTTGGAGATTCCGTCAAATTTACGTCTGATGACTGGTATTACAAGTTCTGGATCTCTTCTAAATCATGACTTCTGATCATGGATTGGTCTTCTCTGCATTAGTCGTATTGGTTCTACTGGTTTATGTCCTATGGGGTCATCCTGGACCCCTGCTACTTATAGCTAATTGAATAGTCATATGGCTGAAGGTTGTGGTAAGCCTAAATGGGTTTGTGTGTTTCCTCACTTCTATGTAGTTCCATCCAACGTTTGTTCTTTGATGATATAATGTTTCTTTTTATAAGACATCCATCTTGTTGACGTGTAGGGAGACGAGATTCGAGGGATTATGACTTCAGATTCAGGCCTGAGAGAAGACACTCACCTCGTGGGAGGTACTCCCCTGAAAGAGATACCAGGCGTCGTTCATTTCTTGATGAGAAACCTAGTTCTCAAGAAAGGGGTACTCGCTCTATCTGTGCATGGAAAAAGTCATCAGTCACATAATGCAATCTATCTTTTAATTTTGTTGCCCTTATATTTCACCTGCAGGATCTAGTCGCTCAAGATCACCAATTAGAAAGCGGTATGTAGTAATGATTGTGGATATTCATTTCAGCATATATTATTTATTCAGTTTGTTCTGCAGTCAGTTTATTTTCCATTCCTTAGGTCATATAGTCTCAAAGAGGCTTGTTACTTAGTTTAATCTTTCTTAATGTTTTCAAGTTTGTTTGTTGCTTTCTTAATGTTTTCAAGTTTGTTTGTTGCAATGCACACATATGAAAGTTTTTTTGCAGTTTACCTGTAGAGATATATTCATGCTTCTCAGGAGTTATACTAAAGTACAGTCATTGTTTCTCATTTTAGTTAAATATCTTCAGATCCTATGCTAAATGGATCTACCATATCAGTTGCCATATTTTGCACCTTTGCTTCTTTATCATTCTTATATTCTAAAAAGATTGACCTGGGGGGGTGGGGGGTTAAGACATCCCCCAAGCATTGCATTAAGAAGACGACCTTCTTACATAGGTCCAAAAAACAACCGAACCCTTGCTCCACCCTTACACAGTGGCACTGTAGCCCATGTGAGAACGACCGATGACCTGGGCCGAGCCTTAGACTTGTGCTTTGGCATCAGACAGACGAGGGGATTTTTTTAACCCCAGGCTGAAAATTTGCTCCCACGAGGAATCGAACCTAGGACCTTAGGACTGCTAGAGTTAACTAACTAATTTAGCTAGAGCCTGTTTGCATTCTTTGTTATATTCTAAGTAAGCTATCATATGTCAGACCTTTAATATACTAATTTTCTAACATCATGGTTCTGTGTGGTATTTTTAGGGAGAGAAAGCATAGGAAAAGTCCTGATGGTGAAAAATCTGATTCGTCAGAAAGTTTCAGAACCTCTGATCATGAAGACAGAAAAAAGGATGAAAAATATCCCAGCAGTGATGAGAAAAATGCTGATTATGAAGCACAGGTAGGTTTGAACTATGGAGTCTGTCGTGTTAACATCATAACACACAAGTGGGTCTGTCTCCATATTCCTGGGCCTGTTTTATATATTTCTATATGCTTTTCAGCTGAAACAAGTTCATATGGACATGGAAGCACTACGTGAAGATAAATCTAAATGGACGGTCAGTTATGAATTGAGTGCACTTATGAGATATTGAGCTAATAGTTACATCCCTGAAGCCTATGCCTATCAGTTTTGTTGTTCTGGTTCTGGTCAGTTGGGCACTGACGGCAATTTAGTTTAAACGGCATTTTGGATTGTTCCAACATGTTGTATAAGTATTGTAATGATTATGTAGTGAACTTCTATGTCAGGGAATTCCAAATTTTCCAAGTTTACAAGATATTTAATCTCACCTTTTCTTACTTTTCTATTAACTGTGGTGCTGGCTGTTAAAGTTAGATTAGTAGTCCTATGATTCAGCTAATATTGACATGAATCATGCATTGACTTGTCTATAAGCATGCACGCCTAAATGGTTCTTTGTTTCCCAGATGATACTGGATAAGAAGATTGAAGAAGTGCGCAAGCTTTCTAGCAGAGTAGATGATCTCAAATCGCAATTGAATGAAGCAAAAGAAGATTGCCAAAGGTTTTTGATGTCTTCAACATATGAGCATGATACTTATTTTGTACTCCCTCCGTTCACAATTATAAGTCATTCTAGCATTCAAATTTTGTTCCCAAATATATGTCATTCTCACTTCCCAATACACCTTTCTCTCTTTCCAACACACTTTCTCTCTTTCCAATAAATCTCTATCTCTATCTCTTTCCTCCTCGTTTTTTGCGCATCATATTTTTTCACTTCTTAATTCCCATGCCCAGAGCTAGAATGACTTATATTTGTGAACGGAGGGAGTATATCAGTTGGTGGCTTCTTCGGTTGATGAAAAGGCTCCCAAGTATTTGCCAATTTATGTATTGCTCTATTAATTTAGGATGGCCTCCAAAACAAAGAAAGTCATCAAAGCACATGGGCGTTATATGAAAGCACAAGAGGATTTAAAGAGGCAAGTCTCTCTCTCTCTCTCTCTTTCTCTCTCTCATATGAACTTTCCCTGATCTTCTGTTTTGCCTGAATAGCTCATAATAACACTTCAATTTTTAAATAGTCACCCAGCTATTGACACATCAAAGGTAAATGCAGGTCTCAAGCTCGTTTTGAGAGATTGGCAGATTTGCTTGCTTCGGATACTTTGAAGCCTTCTACCAAGGAGCAAGGTTCCAATGGGAATGCTGATGAAGATCAATACAATGCTTATGAAATGAGCCCAAGTGAGCAACGCCAAAATCATGTTTTAACTGATAGAAAAAGACTGATCGCTCTTTCAGCAAGTGAAGAAGCAAGAACTGGTAAAACCTATATGAAATTATAGGGGACATTGATTTGATCCTGGAACAGTATTTTTATAATATTTATCTTAACTCTCTTGATTAGTATCCATTTTCCCGCTTTTGTTGGTATTTGTTACACAGATGCCTCATGTCTTTACAGTTTATGATTTCATTATAGTAGCTGATAGAACCTTAAAAAATGACATTCTGAATTTATTTTTATCTCATGTTGAACTGAATTTATAACCTTTGCATTGGCTCACATGTGTGGGCAGTTTTGTCTTGAATGTACTGCACAAACTTTTGTCAGGACCATATGTATTTACATTCTCAAACTGTGGTTTTCTGTTCAGGGAAGAAAAGGAGAGAGAGCGATGATGATATGATCCCAATGGCAGAGAAATATAGACCAGAACATGCTCTAGAACCTTCTAACAATAGCAAGGGAAATGGAATGCTGAAATCATTCTCTGCACAGAATAAATTAGGGGATGGTGACTACAATGTGGGAGGAAACACTATTTCTTCAAGCAATATTTTTACAGACAGGGTAAGAAATAATGTATGATCCTGTGGCAATTCACTTTACATAGACTATTCCTCATCGAAAATTGACGCATCTTTATCTTATTATGCAGTTCTCTTTACCCCCTTTTTTCCCCCTTGGGTTACTGCAATTTGTATAAAAGCTGGTGGTTGCTCTTGGCTATTTTCTGCTAAATGTTAGATAGCACTAAGGTTTTGAAATATATTTCTTTCCACTTGTCATTAAGTAGGATTGCCTATTGAAGTTTGGTTCACATGGTTAGTTTTACCTGGTGAACAATCTGCAACGTTTATGCTAACATAATCTTCTTCCCCATGGTTTTCTGTCCGCACAAACATAGTTATGCACGTATGGGGGGTTGATACACGGCCACTTACGTGGACAATTGTAATCTGACTGTCATTATCCCTCATTTGGTAAATGGTATATTAGTAACAAGCATATTATCGTATCTCCATCAATTTGCTATAAATGTTCAGTATACTTTTCCTTTTTGTCTTTTAGATTCTGAACCTTCCAATTGTGAAACATTTTAGTAGTGTGCCTGCTTTCTGTTTATGCCTGCAGGGTAAATCATTATCCATGTACTTATCTGTGATGGTATTCTGGGCAATTTGTCTAACAACAGTACCCTTTGCTTTTGGTTCAGTATGACGGTGAAGATGAGGATTTTCATGTTGACGTGAGCTGATGGTGTTGGTAATTGGACAAAGATCCGAGTTATATGGCGGTATCGATGTGAGAGCTTCTGAAACTACCGCTTGCATCTTGTATGGTTGTGCTATGGGCAATAGGAAACTCGCATCTTGATATCTGTTTTTCAGTACTAAACTATTGTGAAGAAGAGTTGTGGCATATCGTCACAGACTAGTAGATGATTCCCATTTGTGTAGAACTTGTAGTTTCTATAAGAAACCTCCTTTGGTACCCTTAACTACTCCTAGTTTGAATTTTAATGTTTGGGATTTCTTGTTGTCTGGTTGTGATGATCTGAAGGGAAGTCTTGGTGCATCGGTAAACTGCCCTGTGACCATAATAAGATCATTGTTTCAGGTCTTAGAAATAGACTCCTGCAAAAATATATAGAATGGCTGTGTACAAAACACAATAGTGGTTGCACTCTTCGTCAAACCCTGTGTAAGCAGGATCTATCTACACTAGACTGTTCTCTCTTTTTTTTTTCTTTTTTTTTTTTTAGAGACCATGGACTCTGCGTTTTATGTTGTGGTATGATGGTATGATGCCACTGCAGCCTAGACATGAGTCCATTATTCACCTAGTACGCTGATCATTTTGTTGTTCCAACTGATTCTTGGGAATAGGATTGGAAAACATCGAAAAGATATAGTAGACATTTTATTTATCCACCCTATTATATTTTAAGAATTCATTTAGTTTCTAATTCTAAAACCACATTTTATTTCGTATTTGATAAACGGCACCTAAATAATCTAATTATCGGTGCCATCAATGCTCGTTCAACTGCCGGCCGGGCTCTTCCGAATTGTTCAAGTCCGTGGTCTCCGTCGGATATCCGTCCCATGCTACAATACTGGACATCAACCTCGTCTGCATCGACGGCGATCCGGAGCTCGCCCGTGTCGCAGTGCAAGCGGTTTGCCCCCCTGCGAGACCATCAACGAGGCCGCAGGGTTCGACCTCGCATGGCGGGAAGGGCAGTCGAAAGCTGGAACAGATCCGGAAGGAGGTCAACACTGCCACTTGCCAGCAAGAGGATGAGAATATTGGCAAGCTCAAAGCAGCGGGCAAGCAGGACGATGTCAAGAAGCCGAGGTGCCCGAGCCCGGAGGCCAAGGCCGCTCTCGACGCCAAGCACGTGATCGTCGGCAACATCGTGCACGAATCCGTGGTCGTCAGCGACGACGAGGCGAACAGCGCCGTCGTACGGCTGTGGCGAGACGAGGGGATGAGGCTCGATGCTTCCATCTCCACTGACATTGTTGATTTGGAGAAGGGTTCTCGGTTGGCCGGTGGCAGGGGTTTCTTTCTGACGAGAACGAAGGCGTCCTGGTCAACTTCCGCCTGGATTTCTCGAGGAGACGAGGCTTCAAGCTACTGCAACCTCCCAAGCTCCCACTGTCATGACCAGGGAAGCCATGGTGAAATGTGCGCAGCTTGAAATCTGGGCGACGCTGGCACAATTCGACGATGAGCCAGGTTCCTTATCGCCACACCTGAATTGAAAAGCCGTTGGCAGCTTACCATCTGGGCGAGCGGGTTTTACCCCAATGAACTGCCGATCAGATACGCCGGCTAGTCCGCGAGCTACCGGAAAGAAGCCGGTGCGCGCATCAGAGGCACGGCCGGCATATTCTGAGTACACGAATTCCAGAAGATTGAACAGTTAGTTCTGCATCACAGACGATTCAAGGGAGATGATCAAAGAACGCGGAGGATTGGTACAAGGGGTAGGAGCTCGGCCCATCCCTACCGTACTGGGCCCTTCATGGGCTAGGCCGACTAATGGGCCAGATGAGATGTTGGGTGTGTGGTCCAGCGGCCTCCACAAGGCCACCGAAGAGCGGGTCCCCCGTGACATCACGGTACCATTTCGGGCCTCGTCTCCTCTCCTCTCTCCGCTGCCGCCGTCA
Organism: Zoysia pacifica; assembly: GCA_001602315.1. Lineage (NCBI taxonomy): Eukaryota > Viridiplantae > Streptophyta > Magnoliopsida > Poales > Poaceae > Zoysia > Zoysia pacifica. The sequence goes on from BCLH01000586.1 coordinate 134,318, forward strand.
CCGGCGCTCGGAGCCCTACCCCTCTTCCTCCTCGCCGGCCGCCGGATCATGGACCGGCAAGCCCAGGACTACGCCGCCGCCGCGATGGCGTACGCGCAGGCTCAGCAGGCGCCGCCGCCGCCGCCGCAGTACGCCTACCATCCGCAGGCGCAGGCGCAGTACCCGGCCCCGCACCCGCACGCCGCGCCGCCCTACGGCGCCCCGCACCCGCAGTACGCGCACGCGCCCTACCCGCGCGCCATGCCGCCGGCGTACCCGCACCTCCATCCGCAGCAGCCGCCTCCCTCCTTCGCGGCGCACCCGACGCACGTCATGTCGACGCCCTCGCCGCCGCCACACCACCACTACATGCACCCGCCCTACGACTCCGCGCCGCCACCACCGATGGCCCCTCCTCCGGCTGATCCGGAGCTCCAGAAGCGCATCGACAAGCTCGTGGAGTACATAGCCAAGAATGGGCCCGAGTTCGAGGCCATTATCCGCGACAAGCAGCACGACAACCCCGACTACGCCTTCGTCTTCGGTGGGGAAGGGCACGCCTACTACAGGTACAAGCTCTGGATCACGCCACGCCCTCCAGTGGCGCCATACCCGCAGGGGTCGATGCATATGGTGCCGCCGATGGGTCCGATGATGCGCGGACCGCCGATGCAACAGTCGGCATATCCACCTTTCTATGACCCGCACCAACAGTATGCTGCTCAGGGTCATGGGGATTATGAAACTGCAGTCAGATTCAAGGGGCTTCCTGGGCCGCTGCCCACAGAAGTTACTGCTGAGCTGCACGAAGTGCTAAATAATCTGAATGGCACAAAGGAATCCATTAAGGGAGCAAAGACATGGTTTATGCAAAGGTCACCATTTGCACCAGCTTTGGCTGAAGCTCTTAGGGACAGAATATTTGCCCTGGATGATTCAGAGAGGCAGCTCCACATTATATTCCTTGTGAATGATATCCTGTTTGAAAGGTATGGCTTGACATTAAAATTTGTTTTCTGAATGAATATTTTATCTTGTGAATTATTGTCTTAGTTCATAAATCGATCTGATGACTGTGTGTTCATGTCGGTGACAGCATGCATTGAATGACTTTGCTTTCATGTGATTTTTACTATTACAAGCATATGGAGTGTTAATAGGCAGATATTGTTTCCATCTTGTCATAGTAACTGTCGATACCTCAATTTTTGCCTCGCCCGAAGTCTACTGGGCCGCAGCCTACCTGAAGTCATTCGTGGAGCAAGCGCCCCCCCATGACCCCTTCAACGCAGTTATGCGGGAATAAGGGACATGACGGTTATCAGCACTGAAGGAGTCATTTCCTAAGCGTGGGTGTAATTAAAGGAGTCGTTATTAGCCTATTAATTATAGTTACTTAGAGGGGACAGCCTCCCTACAAATATGTAATCCATCCCACCATACAGGACAAGCAGTTCGCCATCACGAAAAAACACAAACACACAAACACATATTAAACATATGGCTGTTATCCTGAGGGAGGCCCGAACCAGTCTAATTCTCGTGTCTCGTGAGATTAGCTTCTCGATACTCGCGCTACTGATCCTACTCACAATATCTACTGATCCCGATGTCAAGAATCGAGCATCGACAGTAACATTAGCATAACTACATAGAGAATTTGAGCTAAGGAATGATTGCTTCTTGGTAAATGAAGTAAGCCTTCAATTTAGAAGAAAAGTGGAGATTAGTAGCCTAATGCGGTATAAACTTTTGACAAAGCACAAAATCAATGAAAAGAGAAAAAAATATCCTTTGTTCATACTAGGAAGAGTGCTCATATAAAAAGGGCAGTCTGGTACATGTAGCTCCCGTTTGCACCGGGTATAGGGAAGGGTTCAACCACTTTGGGTCTATTGTAAGCAATCTTTCCCTACATTTCTGCAAGTGGCTGTTTCCAGGACTCGAACGCGTGACCTCATGGCCTGGAAAAAGAAAAGCTCTAAAAAGCGCTTGCCCAAGCGCAATTAAGTGTTGCACGGTGCCCCTCTGCCTTGCTTCGGGTGTAGGCACGCCCTAGGAGGCGGCTATGGAGGGAGGCGGGCGCAGGCAGGCGGCGGACGTGCAGGTGGGTGGAGGACGCTCAGATCTAGCGATGGAGGATTCGGTGTTGGAGCAAGGAGAGAAGGCAGCGTCGGCGGTGGCGGCTGAAGGAGACGGATGGGGGAGGGAGAGGAGAGAGGCAGCAGCTGAAGAGAGGCGGCGGTGGCTGGAGAGAGCGTTGAAGAGGGAGAAAGAGTCAGGGAAGACACCTGGACTGGTGGTGCGTGGGTTGTGGGTGTGCTGGATGGGCCTAAATTGAGGCCCATACTATGCTTTCTCCCCCTTTGCTTTTCTTTTTTTTTAATTTCATTAGTGGCTGGATGGCTAGTAAATCTCTATTTATAAGGTAATTGCTGCAGCACTTAGGAATGCTTAGGCAGCGCCTAGGCGTGCCTAAGCTCTAGGCAGCGGGTCACCGCTCACCTAGCGCCTAATTTTTCCTGGCCTCATGGTCAGAAGGCAACAACTTTACCACTGCCAGGGCATCCATTCAATTTTGTGATTATATGTTATATGTTGCTGATGATATATGCTGATTGCTGAACCTTTTTATGTGCTGCAGCTTACAAAGACGAACTAGCATCCGGGACCTTGACACTGAGGCACTTGCTTTTAAACCTCTGCTGGGCTCCATGCTTGCAAGAGTCTATAATAATCCACAGAGGGATGATGACTGCCAGGTTCGCCTGGAGAAAATCCTACAGTTCTGGGATTCCAAAGAAGTTTATGACCAGGAAACCATGTCTAACTTTGAAAGGGAGATGAAAGGTGGGGTGCCACGTCCTATGGAACCACAGCATCCTTCACCAGATCCCTCAATCTTCTCAGGTCTCTCCTTCTGGCCTCCTCTTCATGTCTGCTTGTACTTCTGTTTCTCTTTTCTAGAGGGAAGGGATCCCTTACGTGACCTTGTCAGCTTCTTGTTTGATAGCTTTTATGTAAGGATTCTGTGGTATGCTTAGTGTACTTTCCCAATGTCCCTACAGATTTCCAGTTGGATATGACATAATTCTTTTGTCCGTTTTAATTTTTTATTTGGACTCTTAGCAACCGTATTGGTGACGTAGGCTGGTAGTTCTTTAGTGTAATTAGCAGATATCCAGACCACTGAAAGTGATTTTGTAGATTGTGATCCCTTTATCCTATCAGGTTGATCCTGATTGTTATGTTTGCTGTGGCTTAAAAAATTTCTTACTATTTTGGTTAGTTGTGCTTTGTGAATAAATTAATATTGTTCAAAAACTCTATTTGCAGTAGAATTTAAGATGTTTCGCATGCACATTTTGCTTGGCCTTGGAATTAATGGGTGTGTTTTCCAGGATCAGCGCCATTGCCCTCAAAGTGGTCCTCCGAACCTCCGGAGGAGGACAAAACATATCCTGCTTCTGTTCCGCCCCAATCTGTGCCTCCAGTACCTGTACAATTCACAGGAAACCAACTTCCAGCTGGTGTTTACCCTTCTGTAGGTCAAACTACTTTTTCAGGATCCAAGCCAGTGCAACCATCTTTACTTCCTTCGGTGCTTCCTCAAAGCTCTGCCCCAGCTACTACCAACGATCCAAATCCACCTCCTTATCCGCTTTTCCCACCTGGACTCATTCCTGGGATGGTTAGAAAAATGCAAATCGGGAGTGGAGTACCATACTCTCCCTTGAGCCCACTTGACATCCCCACAGTCATCCCTCCATCGACTGTTCCTGAGTCTCAGATCCTTGAGCGTGTATCGAAGTTCTTCAGGGAAATCGGTGAGGTAAATCCATCAGAAGGTCCAATGAACCAAAGCGAGCCTGATGATTATGATAGCTATGAGAGGGAACTTCCTGCACGGAAGGGAGGCGCTTGTATTCCTCCACCTCCTAACTTGCTTGTAAACCCTGAGACAGGAATTCGTGCTGATGGTACTGTTGATAGCAAACCAGGATCCACTGGCCGGTTGGGTCTTGGAGCTTCTGCCGATCCAAATGAAGTGAGCCAGTATGATGATGTATATTCTTCTTATCGTAAACAGAGGAGCACTACATACCACTCTTCCATCAGTGTTCGCTCATCGACAAGATGAAAGGTTATATACTGGGAGCTTTTCTTTTGGGTCACAGTGGAAAATGGTTATGTATGACATTTCCTCAACAGACTATTGTACCATGTGTGTTATTAGCAGAAAAACATGGAGAACTTGTTAGATTTGATGCAGTAGTTACAAGCTTTGGCTGCTTCAGAGATCTGAGATTGATTTGGTTACTCTTTCAAGTCAGGAATCTTTTATAGCTTAATGATTTCCCCCTTCCCATCCCCCCACCCCCAGCAATCAAATGGCTGGTTTGCCTTCAATCGAGATTATCATGCGCAAGTTACTTCAGGTGCATTTTACTTTAGATGTGATTTTTTTTATAAAAAAAAATCATGCTATTATGCGTGGCATGCCCCCTGTTCGTATCTTAACCCCGTGTACTTCCATTCTCGTATGAAGTGCATTGCCATTGAGTTCCATTTCGTTCAGGGACCAAGTTGCTACTGGTAAATTGGGAGCATATTAAGACCTGCTAGGAGCGTAGCAAGCTAATGCAAGTGCTTATCAGTCCTGGTCTGGAATTTGGTGCTTATAAAAAACTCATATTAGCTCAATATTTGTAGTTTTGGGTACCAACTCGAAATTGGAGAGGTGAACAATACTACCAAACAAATATTCCATTATACCAGACATAAATTTCCAAAATATAGAAACAGCGTCTTCTCGTTTTTCAAACTGAAGAAACAAATGTCACAACTATCAGGACGTCTGATGAACGCAACTATTTACATGAATTACTAAATCATTTCTACATTTCATTCAAATGATGTATCAGCTTCATATCCATATTCGCTGCTGCTGCTGCACCATCTGTCGACATACACCTGCACAAAATATGTGAAATTTTATGGGTGGAAATCGTATCCAGAAGGCTAATATTTTGCTCTCTCTAACCATTATGTCATCAAAGGGCTTTGCCAAAATATCAGTTGAACCAAATTTGATGAGTTTGTCAGATTAAAGTTTTCTCAGCACCCTTGTGAAGGAATCAGACAGGGATAACAGTATTTTACTTTTGTTATCATCATCCACGCCTAAAAACTAATTCACAGATAAAACAGAAGGGGAAAAAAGTAAGGATCTATCAGATCTTCCTATTCCAATATGAAAGAACTGTCATGGTACACCAGAATCCAACAGTTTCGCCTCATTTCGATCGCACAAAAGAAAACGGAGCAAAGATAGCATTTGAAATATACGTGGCCTTTCCAGGATTGGATTGGCACCACGAACGCCATCAATCAGGATATAACCACAAACTAGCATGTCGCGCCCGAGCCATTATACCGTGAAGAACGAAAACATCCTCCGGAATTGGTAATGGACGCACCTACGAAAATTAGAAAACAATCTAATCCAAGCAAGACAGAGATGCTGAATTAGGATGAGATTCAGGAGCTCAGACAGCCAAGGGTTAGTCTTCAAATACTACCGAGGCAGTATCAGAAACTCTAGTCTACATAAAATGCTCATCACTGCTCCAATCACCAATCACCCATTGCAACCACATAAAAAAGAGATGAATCTAATCTAAGATGCTGCTTATGACGAAGAGAAGAAACATAACAGAGGCGAGATACGGAGTAAGAACTGCGGCGGGGTTGGCGGATGATGCATGAAGCCCTAGCTGTGAAAGAGTAGACCAGGAGGATATAAATAGAAGGGATCCCTAAATAGAATCTCGGCGGCGAGCAAAACAACAAAACCTAGAATTAATGGGCTTTATGGGCCTAACCACCCACTGGTTAGTCTTGGGCTTTCAATTGTAGATAGAAATGGGCCAGATTTTCTGTTTAGGCCTACATTTGAACAAAGCATGAGGTAAGTACTTTATTAATTATTAGTACAGTGTCGTTCAGTTGACATGGTGAAACTACATATGGTGGAAATTATAATCTACATAGTAATTTCCACCATACGTACAATACTGATAACTGGAGCTTTTTCCCTTAAGATCCAATTGTTAACTTTACTGCACAACCAAATCTACTACTGAAAATATGCCGTCACCGTGTCACTTATACAGATAAGACCACATGTGAAACAAAATGACATATTTCAAATTCTAAAAAATTGTAATAACATCCACCAAATTAATCCATCTACACTACATATGGTGGAAATTGGAGTAAGATAAAAGAAGTAACCAGAACACGATATTGCCATGGCCATGGTTCTGTTTCTGTTACCATTGCCATGACTAAAAACATCAGTTCGTCATGCACAGAAAATTTTATCTATGTATACCTTTCTGAAACCACAACGCCTACCAAAACTTGCAAACATACTACGTGTACAGGTGTAAAGAATTACAAGAAAAAAAAACACACAAGGCGCATACAATAGTCTCAAAACTTCAGGATAAACAGGGCAGCAACTACATTTCTATTGTCCTTGTGTCATAGGTCTTGCAGAAAGATTGAAGGCGTTGTACTGATCTGGTCAAACCGTATAAATTGTATGATCACCCCACAGTGTGAGGCTGCAGCTGTGAGACAGCATCAGAAGCATTTCTACTGCTGGGCAAATGAAGTGGGTCATCAACCATGCTGACTATTGTAGTTTCCTGCTCTTGCTGATCGGCCTGTGCAGTCTCAGATGGGATATTGATACCAGCAAAACCGACCAATACAGCAGCAGCTCCGATGTAGTTCAACAGATGAGGAGCATGACCGGTGAGCGTGTCTACAATTGCAGCGATTGGAACTTGAATTGTCAGACCAGCTGTAGCAACCGTAGTTGTTGTGAGAAGGATTGCTTTTGCCCACAAGTAATCGCTCAAAACATTGTCTAACAAACCTGCGCAGAAAACATATCATATATTAGAGGTATTCCATTTCTCACTCTTCAATTTCTAATTATTGATGATACTTTACAAACTATCACATATATATTGAAACAACATGTATATAACTAGGCATGCAATCTTATCACAAATGTTATAAGAACCTCATGCATCTGAAATTTTATGAATAAATAGCAAACCTACCTTTTCCTACGATAAGACCAACTTGTTCCCATGTCAGCTTGTGGAATGGCTCCAGCTTGGCAAAATTTAAGACCAAAGCAACAGGAAGGAAAAACAACATATTGAACAAACCCAGGAAGCCCAGGAACTGAGCCATACTCACTTCACCTTGACCTTCTTTCTCATCAGGCAATTTTTTCCGTATCAAAGTGATATACACAGCATATAAACCAGCAGAAACAATAGAAAGGAAGTCTCCAAGAAGGGGATTCGTGGCGATGGCATTAACTGTACTACTCGAATCAGCCAAACTAACAATTATTGTCCCTCCCATGCAGAGAAGCACACTGACTAGCTTCACACATGTGAAAATCTCTCCGAGAAACACTAATGCAACCAAGAAAGTGAAGAGGCTAGACGTGCTGCTCAAAATTGTGTTTGACTGCAAATTCAGAGAAACAGGGACATATATTAGACCAACCAATGACAGGACAGAAACTAATACTGCTAAATGTCAATGTGGAAGTAGAAGTAACACTTACAGTAACAGTGGTGTATCTTAGAGATAGGTTGAATGTAAGCTGTGCGAGAAACCAAAAAGGGCTGACTACCATGCTGACTCTTGCCACCCGAGCGCGTGTCCAGCGACCCTTTGCATCCAGCCCTTTTCTACATTCTGCAACATTTAACTTTGTCTGATCAGGGGGGTCTGCATCTGGAACCAAAGCGTCTTCAGGCAACCTTATTTGTGATTGATCGGAGGCTGTATTGCTTTCATGTTCACCACTTTGGAGAAGATTTACACTCTCCAGATCAGCGGACTCCTGCAGGCTCTCAGCATCCTTGCATTTCAACTTTGCCCAAAAGGTTTCTATAGAATCCTCAAAGTACCGAGCAACCTCGACAATTGGAATGTAAATAACAAACAGAGAATTGCATATGTAGGTGATCAAGAATGGAGAAACACCAGCATCAACCACAGACTGCACAATGTAGCTGGCAGCAATCCATATACTTGCAACAGCGACAATGTAAATCAACCCCAGGCACCATTTCCATGAGCTTGAGCTCATCATTTTGGTCCACTTGCTGCTGCTGCTGCTTCCAGGACAATCAACAACCTCCTGAATTCCTGTTAATTAAAGTGGGAAAAGAGTTCAGCACTTAACATGAGAATATAAACAATTTTTTGCTTGACAGCAAGAAATTTCTATAATCAAAGAGTAACTTGAGGGTGAAGTCCATTTTTTTTTTTAAAAAAAAAAAAAGCAAACTTCAGGGTGCAGTAGGAACATATTTTTTTTATTCGGAAAAAGTAGGATAGGCAACAATAACTCCTCCCAAATTCAGTAGAGAGAGACTCTGGGTTATGCTCAAGTGGCATGTCCAATTCACCCATTACACTAACAGGCTTGGCATCAATTACCAATCACTGGAACACCCTGGATGAAAGAGAAGGTGAGCGAATTGAATTACCTGACGCAGAGATCGCATCGTGCTGGGAGGATGAGCCCATGGATCCAATCTCGATGGAGAGCGCCACCGCGCCGACCAACCAGGATCCCGGCTTCTCCACCCGTCCCCTCCGACGCCTCAGCGAGGGACGCGCTCCAGCATCCGCGCTTGGTGCGTCCCAGTAACCACGCGGTTGGCACACAGCGCCGGCAGTGAGTGAGGAACGCGGTTAGCCGCACGCCGACAAGGCGCGTCGGGAGGGGGGCAACCCAGCGCTGACACCTTCCAGTGGAGGCTCGGCGGCGAGTCGACGGCAGCCGGCGAGGCGACCTTGACAGAGGGTGGAAAGGAAAGGCAGATTCGGCGGGGCCGCGGGCTCGCCGTCGGCTTCCCCGGTGGGTTGGGTGGCACTGGCTCGATCTCTCGGTACCACATCCAAGTTGACCACACATCACCGGTCCTGTTGTCAGTGCCAAGCGGCTTAACTTTTTTTCTTTTCATTATGTTTTCCTAGTACTTATATTATTTATTTTCTTAGAAGAGTGGGTATTTATTATTTATGTGTTACTTTATTATTTTCGTGGAACACGTGATAGTGATCCACCATCTTGTTGCGTGACACAATCCCCAAAACAGGCTGTAAGAGAAACGTTTTTTTTAAAAAAAAATTTCCCAAAAACAGAACAACACATCAAAGAACAAGATGGAAACAAAAGAATAAATACATCCCAAAGAAAAGGAAAACATCTGGACGTGCAACCAACAAGATACATTCTCCCCCGTATACCACCGCCGTGGCAGTAACCAGCAGCCAGGCAAAGAAACCAATCACTAGTGGCCGTTGACGACGGCGCAGTGCTTCCTGATCTCGCCCTCGGAGCCGGTCTTGACCTCGATCATGCCCATGTTGACCATGGAGCGCGCGAAGACCTGGAAGAAGACCTCGAGCGGCGCGTTCACGACGCTGAGGATGTCGGCCTTGGCCGCGGCGTCCGTGATGAGCGCGGCGTCGGACTGGAACAGCCCCCGGCGCTTGAGCACGCCGCGGTAGTAGCTCAGGTCGAAGGTCAGGAAGCTGCCCGGGTCCATCTCCACGATCGTCGTGTTGTCCGTCGGCGTCTTGCACTTCCGCTGCCGGAGGTTCGCCGCGTACAGCGGGTCCAGCGACGGGTCCGCGTCGCCGGGTCCGCCGCGCCCGGTGAAGTTGTACAGCCGCTCCGTGAAGGAGTTGCAGTGCGCAATGCCGATCGTGTGGGCACCTGGTCGTCATCACTTATCAGTCGAGTAGAGTTCAGCACGAAATAGCGTACGTAGTAGTATATGACTGAAGCATACATCAACCTACTTCAAAAGCATCTGCTCTAGTAGCAAACAAATGGACTACTGCAAAATATCAATGAAACAACGATAAATTTTAATGTTAGATATTCGGATTGAAGTTGACGTTGCATCATGTAGTTTATAATCTATGAGTAGGTAATTAGCAGCAGCCTGCAGTCTCCATCAGTACAGGTTTCCCATTAATATCATGCACGTATGAGAGACGCCGACCCAAACTAGTCAAAAACTTCAGAAACAGTGGTATCGTAAGTCCAAGATGCCCTCATCGCATGATTACCTCTATCTACTGATTCAGAATCTACCAACTCTTACTGAGATCAGCAACACCAGTTTTAGTAGCAGCAATCGGATTTGTTCCAGTTTGTAGCGGTGTATGCGTTGCAGTGCGCTGATTGTCATACTGAATCGTTGGCATGGCTACCAAACTCCGACTACGGATACAGGACAAAAGAGTAGTTTACAAGCTGTTAATTATAGGCATGTGCTCTGTAAAGCATTGGCCAACTATTTTTCACTGTCTGTTCTTCACTCCTTCCTTCGTCCTCTCTCAGGATTCAGGATTCAGGAACGGGTGAGAGCTGTACCACATTGCGTTGCAGCCAAACACAGAGCAGACCGGTCATTGTCCAATTTAAAGCCTCCTTTCTTGTTGCTAGACTCATTATAGAAAGATCAAAGTGTTTGGGAGCATGCATCGACATTGTGCAGAACTTCAAGATCCTTTTTGGTTTTACAGTCAGATCAAACTGATACGTTACATGCTCCAAAGGAAAAAGGGCACTGGCATATGTCATCCAGTATGGCAACAGGTAAGGTTTGTTGTGCGCGCACGCTCAGTTGTCTGTCCAATTCAGCCAATGGAATGGAACTCAACACTGCTGAAACCCTCTGCAGTGCGTAGGTTTCCCAGTGCCTGTTCAGTTGTACACATGGCAGGCTAAAGAAATTGTTGTTCTTATCTGCTTCTACTACCTTGGAGCCATAACTAGTTCGAGACAGCATGCATTAATGGTACTTGAATTGAGAGTAGTGTATGTTCGTTCAAAGAATTCAGAGTTAGTGTACTACTTCTAGACTGCTAGTTGCCGGTTAAAGAAATTTGCCAAAGCTGATAGCACTCTTTACTTACTAGTCACTCTTCTAGTACATGGAGCCTTACCAAAGAAATGATTCATTTCGGCCACAAACCGTGTCGGTGACGTTTGTTTGAATTTTTAGTGGTACGTTTAAGCGGATAACCCGACGTCATGAACCGACATTCTGCCCTGTAGACAGATCAACCTTGTCACTGTTAACCCGTCACTTTGCGCTAGATGGTTTAAGTTGCAGATGAAATACTTTAGTTTACGAAGACAGAGATCTGAACGTCAGGTGAAGAAACAGATATGGCTCCGGACGATGGATGGACGACAGGCAGGGCAGTGGAGAGGGCTATGGGGTTTGTTACCTGAGAGCCAGACGAGGTCAGCGAGGTTGAGGCTCTTGTTCCGGAAGGATTGGAGGAGCTCGGTGAAGTTCATGGTGGGCGCCGGGATCTGGTCCAGCGCCTCCTGCTTGATGGACACCGTGCCGTCGCGCCTCCCCGTCGGCACGGGCCAGGACGGCCCGCCCTGCATATATTTGAGTTCATCAGTTCAGTTGGCGTTGCCATAGCAGTGTCTCGGTGTGACTAGTGAGTGGTTTTGGTCCTTACGACGACGACGACGGCGTCGCGGGCGGCGAGCGCGAGGATGTCGGCGCAGGAGACGACGCCGGGGCACTCGGCCTCGACGAGCGCCTTGACGCGGTCGATGAAGCCGAAGCTGCGCAGCGTGAGGTTGGGCGTCGCGTCCCTCTCCGCCTCGTTCCCGCCCGTCGCGTTGAGCAGCACCGACGCGTCGCAACCCTGCACATTGCTCGTTAATTGGCGCCGTCTTTCAGCATCTATCCGATCGTCCGCGGCACGCACGGGAGGACGAAGGAGGAACAACACCAGAGCGAGAGACCACCGCGCGCGCTTAGTCGCTTACCCTGACGAAGCAGTCGTGGAAGTGGGTGCGGAGGAGCGTGGCGGCGACGGAGGGCGCGTGCGGGACGTGCTGCTCGACGTAGCGCTTCACGATCTGCTCCGCGCGCGGGCAGCTGCGCGCGTAGAACCCGTCCTGCAGCTGCGCCCGCGCGCCGCCGACGGCGACGGCGGCCACCACCACCATGGCCACCACCAGCGCGGCCGTTCTCGCCATCGATCGCCTCTCCTCTCGAGTGAGCAGTACACTGCACACAGGGTGCCGTGCCGGAGTCTCGGGTCTCGGCTATCTATATACGCACAGTAACAGCAGCAGGGATCAGCAGCGCGGCGGCAAACGTGCTTAGTGGGGTTTGGTTAATTAAGGCGCGATTAAAGGCTACTACAAGCGCATTTGATAATCTGCGAGCTGATGCGATGAGACTGGTAAATAAAGTACGTAGCAGGGTGCGGCATGCTGGACAGCGCAGGGCTAGGAGAGGAGAGAGGACCGTCACCAATCACCAATTCACCATGGATGTTTCTGCGAACTGCACATCCCACTGATGGCAACTGCACTTGTCCCAGTTTCCTCTCTGCATTTTCTTGGATTCATATTATCTGCTGTGAAGAAAAAAAAATGTAAAGTATTGTAACAGCTGATAAAGGAAAAGCTGAGAAGATGAATACTTCTCTGCAATAACACTGTAGCAATTTACTGTTACTGTTCGTTTACTGCTGCACATCTGTACTATTTACGTGTTCTTGTAGCAGTGAATTTAGAGCGCCCATTTTCTAGCAACAGGCTTCTCTGAATTTTCTCCTGTGCTAGAGGATGCGAACGCCATTTTTCAGTACCTTCCCTTGCTTCAGGATGCCGCATCATGCGTCCTCTGTAGCCTGTACTACACCAGCAGAATTGGACCGATGGTGTCTGGAGAAATCGAACAGTAGTAATTCGAACAGCCGCAGTATGGTAGACGTATACGCCTCTAATCATCCATGGTGGTGTTTTGCAAGGACAAGTAGTGTGTTTTTTTTTATAGATAAAGGAAACAAGTAGAGCAGTAGGCGCACTATGTTATGCATGGCTCACATTCTGTACACGCATGTTCGATGACAGTAGGGCTCACATTCTGCCCTAAGAACCCGAGCCGAAAGACGAGGAGTCCAACAAGAATCTGGCCGATTGCAAGGGGGCCACGCAACCGCATCCAATCCAGATCCCTTGCGAGAGCTGCTTTCCCTGCTGAAACTTCTTCACTGTTCCGAAAAATCGCTGTGGATTCCTTTATCCCTTTTCTGCTCCGAGTTGCCGATGGAACCGTCCTGATAAGCTTCAATAGGCTTTAGGGTGGTTAGGGCGTGTCATTGCTCACCAAATTCGTCGCGCTCACCGACAGCCATGGCTCATCGATCGCTACTTCTTGTGGTTGTCCTGGATGGATGCCAGGTCTTTTTATCCTCTCAAAGGTTGGTCCAGCACCATCATGCTCTACAGTAACACGTTCGATTGATTCATATTTGTTGGCGATTTCATTTTAGCGTCCCACAGCAAATGCTACATTTTTACAATGCCCTATGGCAAAATTGCCCTTTTTCCCTCCCAAGTTTAGCATCAGCATTTACAACTTCTGTGCTGGGGGATAAGGTGGCCAAACCAAACCAATGCCTTGATACGGAGGGAAAAGAGAGTTTCTACTACCCATCAAAAGAGATGGCCTCTTGCTTCAAGCATTCGAAAAATAGTGGGGCGCTGTCTATGGATTGCAACCAATTGCAACCTAGGAAGTACTTGTATTCCCCTGATGAAGAACATTCAGCAGTACCCTTTGATCTACTTCAGGACCACTACTCTACATATCGTTCTCTGTTCACAAGAGCAGAATCAGCTCAACGACATGTGATCAGTAATCCGTATGGACCACGCATGATGGGAACAATGTACAGGCATAGGCATGCTCGTCAATTATACCAGAGCAATGATTTTCGCCGGTGGCTGATCATCATACGGCCATGAGTTCATGACAGTCTGTCATCGAAACCATTACTTGGACTACGTATTAGGAAGACAGTACTTGATCAAGGAAGTCTTCATGTCGCCAACCTCCAGCTCTGGTTGGGAAGACAGTGGTGCTGAAAGAAACAACTAGTGTTGAGGTGCATACGCCTGATGTTTCCCAACTCCAGTGAAAGCACCCTACTACTTCATTCAATGCAAGCAGTACGCAGCCTCCTACGCAACAGT
>BCLH01000587.1:11926-24343 GCA_001602315.1 Zoysia pacifica
TCAGTGGTTATTAATTGAAACTGGTATGCTTGTATTATAGTGGATATATTACATTGTCTTGCTCGTATCAGAATCAGAATACATTACATTGTCTTTCTGTGTTAGAGAAATTGCATCATATTACTTTGTTCGTAGCGTAGCACGGGTATTTAGACTAGTTTGATTATAATTCATAATGCACACATAAAAAGATGGATATAGAAATTAATTTGGTACGGACGTCAAGTTGTTTAGTTTATCATAAAAGAGAATGCACTGAAATTTCATATGAGGTTAAATAATTTTAAACATTATTAGATTTTCATTAGTTGTCCTGCCTGTATTGGAATGGTTTTGGGTCAACTTGTCATTCTTATTTCCGAGCGGGTATTGTATAATTTTGTTTTTCATGAGCTCAGTGGTTATTAATTGAAACTGGTATGCTTGTATTATAGTGGATATGTTACGTTGTCTTGCCCGTATCAGAATCAGAGTACGTTACATTGCTTTTTGTATTAGACAAATTGCATCACATTACTTTGTTTGTAGCGTAGGATGAGTATTCGGACTAGTAAATTTTAAAGAGTTTTGAGCTGACCCATTAATTAAAAAAAAACAAACTTGCATCTTGTTAATGTCGAAATAGATCTCGGGTCAACACACCGCTCGTACGTTCGTGTGCGAGAACGTCGACGTTTTTTCAATGTCGGATTTGGGCAACATCTGAAAAATACTGCCTCGGGGGGGGGGGGGGGGATTTCGTCAGAGAAGATCCTAGTGTTGATTCGGGCTCGGTTAGGCCAGCCGGTTCGTGTTCAAACATCGTCGAGATGAAGGAAAAATAGCAAAAAGGGTCGAGAAAAGGGATTAGGGTTTAGAGAAGAACTAAATGTAAAAGCAAAATGATAGGTTTGATTGGGATGATTTTCAATCAGTCATGTGACTCTGTTTTATAGAGAAGAGATGGTTTTATCTCGCAGAGTAACTATCTCACGAGTTAAGAAAGAAATTAGAATCAATTTACTGAAAAACTTTTCTAAATCAGTATTACCGAAGTTTTTGGTAAAGTGCCGGACATTCCAGTGACTAGAATCTTCGATAAGATATCGAAGGTTTCGTTGTGTAATTTCGAGAACCCGAGAAGACTCATCGGATACTGCGGTAATGTGCTGGACACCCTGGTGGGCTAAATTCTTGAACCTGAGAGGGCTCACCGGACCCTTCGGCAGAGTGCCGAACACTGGTGGGCCAAGTGCTCGGACCTGAGAGGGCTCACCGAACACTCCGACAACATGCTGGACACTCCAGTAGGCTAAGTGCTCGAATCCAAGAGGGCTCACTGGACACTCCGACAACGTGCTGGACTCTCCGGTGGGCTAAGTGCCAAACTCGAGAGAGCTCACAGGACACTCCGACAATGTGACGGATACTTCGATGACTCTGTGATTTTTAGATGTCAATATATGTCCTTTGTTTTTTGGTGAAGTTTTTACACTATAAAACATTTGAGCACCTAAAAACCTCTAAAAACGATGGTTTTCTTCACTCATCAGCCATTGTATTTAACTTTGGCAACGATGTTTTTCACATCGGCCGTTTTTCTCTTACGCTTCTTGACATACACTTATATGATACTTTTTCAAATATCGGCCGTTAAGGGCCCTAGGTAATGATTCTTCGCAAACATTTTGTAACATGTATGCATTTTCAGCGACGACTTTTACTATTCGGTATGGCCCTTCCCAACTAGAAGATCATTTTTTGAACTTGTTACTTGTTGAGCCTACATAGAGAATCATTTTTCAAATCAATTCACCCATCTGAAAAGTTTTGACTTTCACCTTCTTATTGTAGGCTCTAGCAACTCTAGCTTTGTCTCTCTCAATTTCTTTCAAAGCATTTAAACGCCTATCGATGACTTTATCGATATTGTCTAGCATTGAAGTTCTATACTCATCGGTGGATAAATTATTTTTTTTGGGCTAACCTTAGAGCTCCCAGATTTACCTCGACAGATAAAACGGCCTTTTGCCCGTACACAAGTTTATATGGCGTTACCTTAGTTGTCTCATGACTAGATATCCGATGAGCTCACAATACTTTCGATTAGACTTCATGCCATCTCTTGAAATGGTCTTGTATCTTTTTTTTAATGAGTTTAATTAATGTTTTGTTACTAGACTCGGCCTGACCATTGGCCTGAGCATAATATAAAGATGAATTGAGTATCCTAATTCTGTAGGATTCAGCAAACTCCTTAACATGACTAGACATAAAGAAAGTACTTTGATCGGTAGTTAAAGTTTGAGGTATGCCAAATTTATAAATAATATGTTCGGTAAAACACTTAATTATCTCTTTGTGCGTCATATTTTTGAGAGCCATCGTTTTGGTTCATTTGGTGAAGTAATCCATCGTGACCAACACGAAACGATGTCTTTTTTAAGATGGAGGATGTATCTGCCCTATAAAGTCCAATTCTCATTCTTGAAATGACCATGGTTTTATAATGTGGTTCATCATGGCTGCGGGTGCCAATTGAATGTTTTCAAATCTTTGGTACGCTTCGCATCCTTTGTAGCAGTGATAGCAATTGGAAATCATGGTTGGCCAATAGAACCCAACCCTCCTTAACAAACATTTCATTTTTGAAGCTGATTGATGCGTACCATAAATGCCCTCATGAACTTCTCTCATAGCCACTCTAGCCTCGTCATCACCCAAACATTACAAAAGCAAATCATTCTCCGTTCGGCAATATAAGTCACCATCAATCAAAGTATACTTAAAAGCCACATGTTAAACTTTTCTATTTGCACTTTGGGTTGGGCTACGAATGTATGAAATTATGGAGACCTTCAATCAAGTGATTCGGTACTATCACAGTTTAATGTGTTAGTGTCCGAACAGTCTAATTCCAACACCTCAAGTATCGGTTTTTTATTGACTGAAAATCCACCTTTACTAACATTGTAATCCGATGTTTGTTGAGCCAACTCATTGGCTTCACTATTTTTTAGCCTAGGCACATGATGTATGTTGAATTCATCTATTCTTCTAATAATGTCTAGGCATTTATTTAAGATGGTATCCGTCTAAGCATTAAAAATTTCTATAAATTTGTTACACTACTAACAACGAATCACCGAAAGCCTCTACATGTTTAACCTCCACAGACTCCAACATCTCTAAATCAAACAGCTATGCTTCATATTCAGCTTAGTTATTGGTGCAGTCACACTCTAATCAATTTGAAAATTTAAACTGTGCATCATGAGAAGATATTAAAACCACACCAACACTTTGATCCTCTTTACAAACTGATCTATCAAAATATAATTTCCAAAGGGTAAACTTAACATAAGCAACATCTAGATCATGTTCTAAATCAATCCGATGCTCAACAATAAAATTAGCAACAATTTGGCTTTTCATGGATTTCAAGAGCCAAATCATATTCAATCAATGCATAAGTTCATTTACCAAGCATACCACTAGAATCAACCTATGCAACATATGTTTAATAACATCAGTTTGATAAGCAACCACACAAGTGCTAGATAGCAAATAATGTCTCAACTTGGTGCAAGCATGATACAAGGAAAAGTATAGTTTTTTGATAAAAGTGTACATTGTTTTCAGATCCACCAACCGTCGGCTCATAGTTGATCACATAGTCCTTTCTTTCGGCTTTTGTGTCAAAACAACATCAACCACATCATCTTCCGCCGTTACGTAAAGATGAAAAAAGACTCCTCCCTTAGGCACCCTAAGCAAAGGTGGCGAAGACAAGTACTCTTTGATCTTCTCAAAAGCTTCTTGTTGTTTTGCCCCTAAGTAAATTTGGCTTTATTCTTTAGCCGAAGAATAGAAGTAAATGCATTAATCTTTTCTGACAAGTTGGAAATGAATCGATTAAAGTAATTCATTTTTCTTAAGAAGCTTTGCAACTCTCTCTCTTACATATAGGCGCTTGCACGTTCTTAATTGCTTCTATTTTTTTGATCTATCTTTATGCCTTTTTTATGAATTATGAAGCCTAAAAACTTCTCGGTTGATACACCAAAATCACATTTGAGCGGATTTATTTTCGAAACGATGCATTCGGTCCAAAGCAAGTTGCAAATCGGTCAAGTGAGAATCTAAAACGGCCGATTTGATCACCACATCATCTATGTAAACTTTCATGGTAACACCAAGCAAATCATGAAAGATAAAGTTCATGTCTCTTTGATATGTGACACTCGCATTCTTTAACTCAAAAGTCATGACAACCCACTCAAACAATCATACAAAACCGAGACATCTAAAAGCAGTTTTAGACATATCCTCTTCGACCATGAAGATTTGATTGTATGTCACATTACCATTTAAAAAGTTAATAACTCTTTGGCCGGTAGCATCATTAATCAATATATCGTCTATGGGCATAGGATACTCATCTTTAGGAGTGGCTCTGTTTAAATTTCTTAAATGAATGCAAACTCTAATTTTACCGGTGTTCTTCTTTTTCACCGACACGATATTGGATATCCACTCCGCATACCTGAGAGATCTTATAAATTTCGCATCAAGTAATCGGTTAATTTTCTCTTTAATCTGATCATGCATATTTGGGTTAAACCTCCTCATCGGTTGCTTAAAAGATCTAAAACCAGTTTTTATTGAAAGCCGATGCTCAACTAGCTCGCGGCTTAACTCGAGTATTTTATTATAAGACCATGCAAAACAATACACATATTATTTTAGTAAACCAATTAACTTTATTTTATAATCGGCTTTCAGATTTTTATTTATATAAGTTGGTCTCGAATTATCATCGCTGCCAAGGTTTACCTCCTCGAAAGGATCGGTCGATGTGAATCTTTGTCCTAACTTATTCATATTTTTTATTTTCTCAATAGCTTCGCACATATCGTTCATATTGGACCGATAGTGTTCCACTCTCTTTTGCAACCAATCAATATTTGAATCCATTAAATCACATTATATAGTTGAGCCGATTCTCTATCGGCTTTACATTGATCGGTACAAAACTATCTTTAGTCACGCTAAAAAAATCATAATCTGTCAAGTTCAAACCGGTCAAGCACTTAACGGTGTCATGCGGCAAAGAAGATGATTCGGCCATAGCAACACAAGCCAATGCATCCACATGAACAACCTTTATATCATCACCAATTCATTGTATTACGAATTGGTGTAAGGTAGAAAGAACGCATATATTAGCATAAATTCAATCACGCCCTAAGATCAAGCTATAACTACCACGCATATCGGCAACAAAGAAAGCGGTAGCCATGATCTTGCTTCCAACGGTGAGTTCTATAGAAGCGACCCTTTTGGCTTCAATAGGGTCTCCTCCTCTCACACCGTTTAAAGTCATGTTGGTCGTCCGGATGAGCTCATCATCGGCCTTACCCAGCTTTTTAAACAAAAAACGGCATAGATTAACAATAGCATCGCCGTCTACAGGCATGCGAGAAATCGATGAGCCATTAATATGACCTCTTATATAGAGGGTTTCAAATGATTCTCCAATTCGTCAGGCTTTCTGAAGATAGCACTTTTCGACCTAAAGTCGAATTGTGCCATGACTTCTTTTTCTCTATGAGCGAATAATCAAAAAGAGATAAGTAAATGGTGTTAATGTCCATACCTTACCGAAGCGGTGTAAGCTCGTAGGTTAAGAGGTCGTCGTTGTCGAACTCGAACATATTGACGTCTCCCGCGAGCGAGGGTGCTGTGGAGTCCTCTTTCAAGATGGCTTCGGCCAAAACAAGTGGCTTCGAGTAGCCTCTGCTTCCTCCGTCACTGGTGGAGTAGGGGCCTCGGGCTCATTAACCCTTCACTGTTTACTTTGAGTGTCCATCAGCTTGATCTCATTGAAGACCTCATTCCTCATTTTCTCCGCCTCCTCTTCTCGCATCTTCCGGAGGCGTAGCCTTTGAAGCTTCCTCTTTTGAGTGTGGGTCAAGCCAGACGGACACCACCTCGATTGCGTGTACTTGGAGAAGCTCTTGCTGCTGCTAGCTTCATGGTCATGGGAGGCCTTTTCGATCGGATAATCCAAAGTGATCGGCCCCGTGAAAACTCCTCCGATTTTGACATCGGTTGTGCCAATTTTCACGACACCTCCGGATGCACTCTCTTGATGAACAACGGTGGAGAGAGCAGGTTTACTTAGGCGCGGTGGTGGAGTTCCCTCCTTGAACCTTGATCAGTTAAGAATCTGTCCGATTCGGAATAGGGTGAGAGAGCCTTGTGAAGACCTCTCATCTAGGTCCGTTCCATCCCGGATAAAATGGCGGGTATGGCATCGGTGAAACGGGCTTTGGTGGCATAGGCATCGGTGACACGGGCATCCACGGTCCCATGTATGGATGTCACATCGAGAACAGTGTGTAAGGCATAGGATGGAACCACAGTGGTGGCACTACGAAGCCATGTGGAGGAAAAGGAGGAGGAGGCCCGTGCACATTTACGGTTTGCCTCATCTCCTTCCTAGGTGGGTTGCCTCCCCTATATGGTGATCTTGATCGCTTCATAAACTGATTATTCAAATCGATCTTTTGATTCTTGTACTTAACCATGAGCTGGTTGAAGGCGCTTTTAGGCCCCATCTTTTAATCTGTGGCTTTGCCTTGATCCACCTTCCACTTGCTCACTTCAGGATTCTTTGGCTTTATCATATTGGGTTATGGAGCTTGCACCGGGTCTACAGTCTTAGATGATGATTTTTAGAGACTCTTGACCATCGGAGGACTTCTCTAACACCATCTTCCTAGAGGCACCCTTCTCACTCGAAACAGGCATCTCATCCCCAATGATGATGTTCTTCCCTTCGGTTGTATCGGCTTGATGAGGTCGAATCAACACCTTGGAGTTGAGCTCTAAAGTGTTGACGGAAAAAGGGTGCTTGTCGATCTGCATCTCTTTAAAACTCAATCGTTCTTCATTACGGGCCGATTGGACCTATCGACGAAAAATATTGCAATCATTAGTAGCATGAGAATAAGAGTTATGCTATTTACAATATACCCTACACTTAATCTCATCCATCGAAGGTAAAGTATATGTGATCTTAATGTATCCACCTTTGTGCAGCTCATCAAATATTTATCGCATTTGGCTACATCAAAGGTGTATTTCACATCGTCTTTCTGATTTTTATAAACCGGTTTGAGCGTATCACAAGCAAATATTTGGCCTTAGAGGGTCAAACGAACTCGATAGCCAAGATATCATTGAAATCATCATCGGAGCTATCCGAATCATATTCTACGATGTGCACGCTATGACAGGTCTTGTAGTCATATTTTATTTCTTTACTTCAGCTTTCTTGAGTCGAAGCCCTTTGTTGGAGGTGGGTGAGTGTAAGAAAATCGTATCGCTCTAATTTTTCTCTTAGATGCGACCGTAAACCATTAAAAGCTAGGTCGGCCAAGTTTTTTTTTTAGAAATTGTTAAATTAAAGCATCGGTTCTACGGGTTTCTCTTTTCCTTGCCGAAACGATATCAAGTGTGACAACTTCAATTCGTTGTCTCTGGAATAAAAGTGGTCATGACACTTGAGCTCTAAAGATTCTCACGTGTATATAGACCCCGAAGACAATGATGAAAACCAAAAGAAAACGGTTCCGGTTAGTGATAAAGAAAACAATCGTACTTTCAAAGCATCACTAAAACCCACTTCTACTAGTTGTGCTACATATTGGCTAACGTGTTCTCAAGTGATTTTGCTATCTTTGCCATTGAATTTGACGAAGTCAGGAACACGTCATTCAACGAGATATGGGACCGAATCAAAATATGTAGGGTACGGTTTTTGATAAATCCGGTCCTTCTCTTGAGGTCTACCCGTAGCGTCTCACGAAATTGTTTGTTTAAATCCTCTTTAATGTGAGCCATACACTATTTTATGTTTCCTACGGGTGGCCTAGTGGATGTGCCCGGTGGTGAGGGATGTGTGCTCATTTTCATGGCGCTAAACAATTCATTAAGAATGGGGCCATGGGTGATACCCGTATCGCTTGGTGAGATAAGTGATGTGCTATATGCGACAGTACGGTAAGGAGAAACAAAATTAACCAATTCATTTAATCTGCTAAATTTTTTTTAAATCAGCATTATCGAAGTCTTCGATAAATTGCCAGACACTCCGGTGACCCGAAAGAGCTCATCGGATACTCAGACAATATGGCAGACACTCCGGTGGGCTAAATATTCAAACTTGAGAGGGTTCACCGGACCTTTCGGTAGAGTGCCGAACATTTCGAAAAACTAAGCCGAACTCGAGAGGGCTCACTAGACACTTCGATAATATGCTGAATACTCTGATGAGCAAAGTGTCCGAACCCAGAAAGGTTCACTGGACACTCCAGTGGCTCTGTGATTTTTGGGTGTTAACACATCCCTATTCGTGTGAGAGTATAGAAGGTCGAGTGACTTGTTAAAAAAAGACAGGGATAGCTTTATTATATTGTGATAGTAATTAACTTAGCAGCAAACCAAGCCACCGACAGAGTATTAAGAAACGTGCTTCAACAGAGTTAAATGAAAACGACGCCTTGTGCATCGAAATGGCATGCACTCAATTAGTAACGGGCTTGAATATTGTTTCTTTGTATAAATATGTGTAAACAATGACACGAATCTCTTTCTTTGCATTAAGAAATTAATAATGTCACGAAAAAGAACTAGGCCGACTCGATCCAGCATAGAAAACCATTTCAATCGGTGCACGGTTCCCTAGAGAGAGAGAGAGAGAGAGAGAGAGAGAGAGAGAGAGAGAGAGAGAGAGAGAGCATGATCGGACGAACACGTTACGTGAAAATATTGCTATCAATATTGGTCGACTTGTGGAAGATCGTGAGCGCATCCATCATATCTGGCGCTGGAAGTCAAAATAGATCCACGCAAATGATGGATCTCACTCAGGATGGGACACGGAAAAGAAAACTCGCGGCATTCTCTTCGAGGCGGCGTGCTCCAGAACCATCGTCCATGTGAGATTCCCTGAAGCTGCTTGCTCCCTCCGTCCAACGATACAAACATTTCAAGAGATTTATATTTTTTAAAAAAATATATGTATAGGTGGAAGATATTTTTTAATGCTAAAAGTAGGGATATAGTGATCTTTTTAGTTTATTATTCTTTTGCATTGGAAAGTGTAGGAATTCTAATTCAAACTGAATTAAAAAAATTACTGTAACCAAATTTTCATATAAATTCTACACTTGAATCAAAATTTTGAAATAGAAATACCTACTTAATTAGCAATATTAATAAAAAGGAATATTTAATAAAATGTAAAAGTGGGGGCACGCTTAAGTGCTTGATCTTCCTTTTGCTTTTATTTCGTTTTTCGTGATCTTATTTCCCATTCAAGTTTTCATGTAATTTTAGAAAATGCATTACCTTTTTCCCTTAGGTCCGTTTGGATTCTTGAAATTGAATTTATTTTAAGAATTATAATTTAGATATAGATTAATTAAATTAATATAGTTATATATAAAATATATTTATATATTTATTGTTAGACATATAAGGGATATATTTATACGTTGTATTTTTATTGTAAGAAAGTAAGTTGAAAAATGTGTTATAAGTCAGAGAACATAATTATATCATAATGATCTATAAAATCTATTTCTATCTCCCATCCTATGAATCTAAGATAGACTTATTTGTGAGTTTGAGAAAGTTGTGTAATATCAAATTTTAAGCTAAATATAGATATCAATTCCTCCAAAATGAAGAGATCCGAATGGCTTCTTAGCAATTTTTTTCTTTTCCCCTATCCAGTCCAGCCCACTTTACCCTCCCCTCCCCCGGTCTACTCCACTCCGCCAGCCCAACATTGATCTCTTTCCCCTCTCTTTCATCACTTTCGCATCAAGTACCCACCGCCCCCGCTCCTCCATGCCGAACCATAGCCGCTACTAACCTCACATTCAGTGGCGGAGCTACAGGGTGGGCTGCCCACCCTGGGATTTGACCCAAGAATGAAGATATGTCCCTTCTTTTATCAGTCTAGAAGGCAAAACATGAGCGCGAGCGAGCGAAGCGAGCCGCAGGGCGTCAGGCGAGAGACGAAGTGGGCGCAGCGCTAGGGTTTCATGGGCGGTGGTGCGTGGCGGGAGCGGGCGACGGCGGCAGGCGGAGCTGCTAGGCTGCGGGCACTGCAGGCGGCCAGCGGCGGCAGCGTGCGGGTCGCGGCATTGCAAGCGGCCAGCGGCAGCGGGCGGCGCCGTGCGCATGGCTGCGCTTCTGCGGGCCTCTGCGTGCAGGAGCTGGCTGCAGCGGCTGTGGCCCTCTTGGGGCTGGGAGCTGCGGCACCGGCCGGCTGCCTAGTGCCGGCACTGCTGCTGCTCTGCCAGGCTGCGGCCTGTGGCTGTGAAGGCCAAGAACCAGAATGGGGACAAGGTTTTAGAGGTAATTGATCTAATTTAGATGCAATGTATCATCAGATTTATCAATTTAGGCCTGCAAATTGATAATATTTTGTATGCAGATTAGTGAAAGATGATGAAGGATGGAGATATTGCTTCCCTTTTCGAAAAAAATGCAGCAAAGAAAGCTTCATCATCGACACCTACAGTACCATCGACTAATGCAGCGGCTCAAGATTCAAGTGGAGACATTCTGCCATCCGGTCCCTCAACCATGCCTCAAGAATAAGTGAACAAAATGTGATTTTAGAGGAAAATGAAGCTTAAGAACATGAAGGCAGTGGCAGCGCACCTACTTCTTCTATTCCAACCATGTCACTGCCTCCGCCGGTTTATGATCCTGATCATCTTCCACGAGATCCTGTGGAAAGATTGCTTATTGTAAGTTATCTTATCAATGATCAAGATGCTGTTTGAAGAGCATATATCATGAAAGGTCCATTTCAACCTTATGCACATGAATTTAAGAAAAGGAAAATTGGCACTAGAGATCGATGGTTCAGTGTTCTATGGTTTCATAAATATTATTGGCTTGAATATAGTATCAAGAATGATGTTGCATTTTGCTTTGTGTGCTTCTTGTTCAAAAAAAGGAGGAAGGATAGCCCTTTTACTGTAGATGGATGGAGAAATTGGAATAGAGAGGATGCACTAAATAAGCATGTGGGCAAGGTTGATGGTGCACATAATACAGTTTAAGAGATGTACAACTCTTATTTGATTTCTAGTACAAAAATTGATGATAAAATTGTTGCTGTCACTAGTGAAAAGAAGAGGCTTTATAAGATCCGATTATGAGAGGTGATGATGATTACTCTCTTGCTTTGTTAGGCAAAAGTATCAGAGCATCAACTTGAAGGGTCAACTCACAGCAGAAGTAAGAAGGCCTGGTGGTGAGAGTGTCATATCTGACATACTTCATTTGGTTGAAGAAGCACAGGCAAGCGAGGCTCCTGTTCAATGATTGGCTGACAAGGTGCATACACATTTTTGCATATTTTGAACACTTTATCAGCTCATCTAAGGATCAGTTCTTTATGTCTTGCAAGGTGCTTATACATTTTATTTAAGGTTAACAGGGGGGAGGAGTTATCCCAACCTGATATACTTCTGAGATCGATGAAACAATTCAAATAAAAAGCTACCTTAGTGGAAATCCAAAAATTCGACTCGCCCTAAATGAGGATCTGAGCATAGGAAGAACTGCACCCAAAGTGTTGATACTTCAATAAGGGCCTCTTTGGCAGAGCTCTCAGCTCTTGATTCTTAGACAGAATAAGAGAAGCTCAGCTAAACGCTGTTTTTAGAAGAAGTAATTCTCTGAAATGAACTAAAAGGCTAAGAGTTGAAAAAAGTAGCTTCTTCTGATTCTGTGAATTGATTCTCTATCTTGATTCTAGAAGTTTATCCTAGAAAATTAAAGAGAATCATTTTCAGCTAGAGAATCACTTCACAGAAGAATCAGGAGTGAATCTAAAAAATCAAGAGCTGAGAGCTCTGCCAAAGAGACCCTTATCATCCAGTTGTTTTGCCATCTAATTTGTTTTCAGTTACTGGTAGGTTTGTTTCATTTTCTGATTTATTTCCTGTTAAACAGGGCTATATACTTACTTCTGAGATTGATGGAACAATTCAAATGAAAAGCTACCTTAGTGGAAATCCAGAAATTCGACTCACCCTCAATGTGGATATGAGTATAGGAAGAACTGGACCCCAAGTGTTGATACTTCAATACTTAACATCCTGTTGCTTTTTCATCTAATTTATTTTCTGTTAAACAGGGCTACATACTTACTTCTGAGATTGAAAGAACAATTAAATAAAAATCTACCATAGTGGAAATCCTAAAATTCGACTCGCACTCAATGAGGATCTTCTACATACGGTATGATCCTTTACTTTTTTTTTTCTTTAACTGATGTCTTAGCATATACTGACCAGTACTCCTATATGATATGGATATTCCCTACAATGATTTTTATTT
>BCLH01000587.1:24375-35654 GCA_001602315.1 Zoysia pacifica
CCCAACACAAAATTAAAAAAACAGAGGAAGAAGGGTGCTGCCCTAGCAGCGGGAAGTGGCGGTGTATTCCAACATAGGACAGCGTTAGGGGTGGGTACAGTGAGGATGAAATAGGTGGGTGGCAGCGGAGGGAAGGCGCAGCGCAAGGTGTGGGAGCCGCGGTTCTACTTCAAGACGATGAGCGATATGGACGTGCTCGACAGTGGCTACAAGTGGCACATGTACGGCCAGAAGGTGGTCAAGAGCACACAGCACCCCAAGTACACATATATGCATGCATGTGCATACTATTTGGGCATGCATGATGCACCTCACTCATTGATATGTCCCCTTCTCCAGTTCTTTTTGCAGATTTTATCAGATTACTACAGTTATGATCCCTTGAAACTTCAATGCATTGTTGGGGGACATTTTGTGATATGCATGAATTAGCAAAAATAATGTGAGTAAACTCAATAGAAAACTTCTGCTTTCAGAGTACTTCAATTCTTTCTGAAATACGGAATCCATGTTTTCTATTGCCCTTACATGTTCAGATTCAGTCTACATACTAATATAGAGACATCATCAAATGGGGTGCAAGGAGAAAAATAAAATATATTTTTCCTCTGGTTAATCTGGAGATAAAGCCAAATGATCA
This sequence comes from Zoysia pacifica, assembly GCA_001602315.1. Classification (NCBI taxonomy): domain Eukaryota; kingdom Viridiplantae; phylum Streptophyta; class Magnoliopsida; order Poales; family Poaceae; genus Zoysia; species Zoysia pacifica. The sequence goes on from BCLH01000587.1 coordinate 25,016, forward strand.
ACCCTTGCTTCTTTTGGTAAGCCTAGATCTCATTCTGACTCAGGTTTGCTTTCCCTAATCTTGGGCCAACCGATCGTTGCAGTGTGCCCTTTCCCTTGCTGCAATTTGGGTTGCTACTCCAGAGGTAAAGCCAAAAGATCAACCCTTGCTTCTTTTGGTAAGCCTAGATCTCTCCCCGAATCAGTTTTGATTTCCCTAATCTCAGGCCAACCGATCATTGCGGCGTAGCCTTTCCCTTGCTGCAGTTGGGTTGGATCGCCAAGAGAAATTAATCTTTAGGCTGAACATTTTGTTCTGATATGTTTTTGGTTTCATGTACCACTTCTTTAATTATTTTTTGAAGGTAAATTTTGACAGGCGCCAAGCGGACAAGCACTATTGTTTTCTTTCACAACGGTTGCAGCTCTGGAATGCTTTGCTGGAGTTTCTAGAGTTTCCATTGAAAATTAGTCCATCAAACTGCAGGGCATCTAACTCCAGGTGTATGTAACTTTCTTATATTCGTTTGTATTTCCTTTGAAAACAGAATGGAATTGATATTCCAGTTTTCCTCCTTGATTTATTCATCGGATTGACTAGGTATGAGAAATCTCTTAGGGCCCGTTTGGATCATTGGAATTGAATTCATTTTTTAAGAATTACAATTTAGGTATAAATTAATTAAATTAATATAGTTGTATATAGAATATATTTATATATTTATTATTAAGCATACAAGAGACATATTTATATGTTGAATTTCTATTGTAGAGAAATAAGTTGAGGAGTGTGTTATAAGTTGAAGAATAGAATTGTAGCATAATAATCTTTAGAATCTATTTTCATCCCTCACTCTATGAATTTGATATAGGTTTATTTGTGAGCTTGAGAAAGTTGTGGAATGTCAAATTTCAAGCTAAATGAACTAACTCATTATGCAGATTTTAATTCTTCCAAATTGAAGGGATCCAAATGGCCCCTTACAATATTTGCAATATATTTGCTTTACTTGTCATTAACGATTTGTGGCTAAAAACCATGTTAAGCAGCAGGCACCTTATTGCAGGCGTCTCTCTCCACATCTAAGCAAGTTGTCTGTAATTTTCTTATATTTGTTTTGTATTTCCTCTGAAACAGAATGGATTGATTTTCCAGTCCCCCTCCTTGATTTGTTCCAATATGCCAATATTAATGCAGTAGAACAAGACTCTTCCAAAACCAACCTATGGCCAAAGGCTGCATTCAGTCCATGAAGTAGCCATTAAATTGCATTTTGCATATCATCATCTAACCATTTATAAATTTCTGGAGTAATCAATGTTACACTACTCATATTAACATTTTTAATAACTTCACAATTTGCAGCCCTTTACCGTAGCAAGTGAAGTTGATGTCTACCTCTACATTCAGCATCACTTTAATGTATGAATCTGAATTTTATCTGATACAAATTCAATAAATCCCTTTATATAAGACTATATATATCCTATGTCTATACAGTTCTTCTGAAATTGAGATCATCATTGGAATTTATTTTTTTATCATATAACTCTTCATAAAGTCCTGCAGCAAAGCGCCGGAAAATCATCTAGTTTTATTAAGTTTTTAAACCTATCATGTAAGTTGACACTTAATATTTAGCGTGTGGAGAAAAAAAATTTCTTGCGGCCCACCCTGAATTTTGATCCTAGCTACACCACTGCTCACATTCATCACGGTTTCCAAATTTCCTTTTTCTTTTCCAACTCCGGCCGCTGAAAAATCTATCGCTGCCTAGAAGCTTCACCACACCTCACACCACCACCACTAGAGCTGGCCAATGGGCCGGGCCGAGCCGGCACGGCATGAGCCCAGTTGGGCTCAGGCCGACTCCGAGGCGATTCGGCACGGCCTGGCTAGTTGATCAGGCCATGATGTGTCGGCCTGCAGGCCGACTAGCCAGGCCCAAGCCAAAATTTCCGCTATTGTACAGTATATCTCCAAATCTGCTGTGGTGGGTTTTACATCATCGTTATTGTACAGTATAGGAATCACCAAAATTTTCGCGGTCAGCAGGATCCATCCGGTGCTTGGTCACTTGGATCTCTAATGAGAAGAACACCACCACCTATACGGTCCTGGAGGAGTTAACATGCTCACCAGACCTGTAGTCCATTACCCGGGGTTGCTTGTCTCCAACGAATGCAAGGCATGTCTACTTGCATTATACTCTTTTCGATTTTAAAATATTGCCACTGTTAACTTCTAAAATTATTTTTAATTATTCATCTTATTTGAAATTCTTATTAAAAAGTATAAAACTATCTATCATATTTCAAATATCTTTAGTTATAAACAAATTATAACAAAATATATAATATTTATTATATATTTTTTTAATAAAATGAAAGATGACTATAGAAGTCAACGGTGTCCACATTTAAAACCGAAGGGAGAATTTGACGACGTGCCCATGAAATCATCATGCTCTAAAATAAGATCCACGCATGTCTAGGAAAAAAGTGAACGACAAATGAAAGCTCACCGCGAACTTGGTTTCCCCATGGTTTTGTCATGGAGAGATGTTACTGTGCTGGAGAGGTATTGGAGGTACCTCTATTTCTTTAATTAATCTTAACCATCGATTTTTAAAAGGAAAATTTGTCTGTAGAACACCATCTATAGGTCGTACTATCTAGATCACACCACCCGATGGATATTTGTCTACAGGACACTGATTTCAAGTATGTGTCTTCAAGACACTGCAAAGAATATTTCAAGAATATTTTGTGGTGAAATGTCGATCTTGTCTCTGACCTTATCAACGTGTATCACAGTGTCGCGGCTGCTCTCCGCGCGGCAGAGGGCTCCACCGCGGCCAACGCACACTCGAGCTCATTGGTGCCGTCCTCCGTCATGCGCTCGGGCTTATCGGGCTCACTGACGCCGTGATACACGTTGTAAGCTCAGGGGCAGGATTAACATTTCACCACAGAATATTTTTAGAATATTACTTGCGGTGTCTTAAAGACAAATACTCGAAATCACAGTGTTCTGTGGACAAATATTAATCGAACAGTGTGATATGAACAATACGACTATAAGGGGTGTCCTATAGACAAATTTTTCTTTTTAAAAATTGGTACCAGACCCACTATTTTTGGTACTCGGTCTACTATTTTGAAACCTTTGACTAGGTATCTCTTTATTTTTAATCGTCAGATCTGATCAAATGGATGGATGTGGTTAACTACAAGGATTGTAATATTTTTAACCATCAGATCTGATCAAATAGACGGTTGTGGTTAACTCCATGCATTGTAATGTTACAATACTTAGAGATAAGCATAGCTATTCATTTGGTCGACGGTTAAAAATAAAAATGTACCTACTCAATATCAAAATAATAGACATGGTATAAAAAATAGTGAGCTCAGTATCAATTTTTAAAAATAAACGATGAAAATTAATTGAAGAGATAGAAGTACCTCTCGTACCTCTTAAACACGATAGCATTTCTCTTGATCAAAATCTTGAAAACCGTCAGTAGATGTGCAAGAGGCCGCGGGCAGCGGCCGGAGAGAGTGGCCCGCGAGGGGACGGTACGCACCTGAGGAAGGAGACTGATAGGACTTGAGTGCTCGATGACGGTACGCACCTAGGGAAGGAGACTGATAGGACTTGAGTGCTCGATCTTTCGGTGAGGTGATAAATATCGATTTGGTGGAGTCGACCCTCATGATCCGATTACAAACGAACAGGTCGTGTGCGCTTTAGCTATCGCAGAACCAATTCTGAATAGTTATTGACCACGTCGAAATAGTAAGATCAACCTGATCACGAAGATCAATTCCTGCAAGTAATCAAAGAACAAGCAAGAACAAGATGTGGCAAATCAGAAATCTCTTCAAATGTGGGGTTCTCAAATAGCTGTCTAACAGGTGGTCGTTAGACACAACTAAAGATCAAAAAAGTTTGCAAAAAACTAAACTATAACAAAAGAAAACCCGAGTGTTCTTGGTGATGGCTGGGACCTTTAAATACGGTGGAGGACGACCAGAGGGTGCTGGGTCATCCTTAAACCGTAGGACGCGCTCCTAATGGGCTCAACTTGATACATGGGCCAATGGCTCAAGTTGGGGTGACGCAGCACCTTCTGTATAAAAATAACGATTGGCACTGACTCCGATGTGATATGAAAGTGAGGTTGGATACATTCAAAAGTAGACTTCGTGAGCTTTTCAGAATGTACTTAAACACCCAAATTGGATTCTATATGAAGTCGTGGCTTTCGTTGCAAGTTTCTATATGTTTATCTAGTCCGAATCGACCATGTGTGAATAATTTCATTGAAGTCCTCATCAGAGGATATGATGTCCACATCATCCTCACCCACTTGAATTAGAGTCGTTCTCTACTCAATTTCAGATTGCAAAAGCTCTACTCTAATATGTTCTCCTGAAATTATGAAAAGTAGGGGCCACGGGGGTATATATGTGATCTCATCATCCTCTCCCATTTGATTTGGAGTCGTCCTCGACTCAAGCACAGTTTTAAAACCAGCCGTGCAACCGTGCCCTTTAGAAATTTCAAAAGGTGGAGGCCACGGGGGTATATATGTGATCTCATCATCCTCCCCCGATTCATTTGGAGTCATCCTCAACTCGAGTTCAGATTTGAGAACTGCCACTCCACCGTACCCTTCGAAAATCATGAAAGGTGGCAGCCACGGGGTATTCTGATGCGGTCAAGTGGCGCAGCAGGAACATATAAGATTTTATTATTATCTCTTTCTTTATAGCAAGCCGTCCTCGACTTGATCTAGTGGTCGACAAAGTTGCTTGTGGTTAGATTGAGACGGATGATGAGCAGAACGTCAGACCCCAACAATATGTTCTCCTGTGTCCTGAGCTGCTCCTGTTGATAGAAAACAAAACTAGAGAAACTTTGCAATCCATTGTTAGTGTTAGTGCACGTCATTGTTTGATTCTGATTGTGTATTTTAAAACTGTGTTTCAGATTAGAGCATATGATGACTTTGGACACTAAGAAATCTCCAATGTCATCATATTTGCCAATTGCATGAAAAATACAGTAGCCCAAACATTGCAAACTACAATTCTGAAATAATTTCTTCTCCAAATAACCCAAGTTACAAGGAACATCAAATTCAATATAACCTATAGTTGTTAAAGAAGATCTGAGCCTAAACTTTTTCTCATTCCTATCAGTGCAATGAAAAGGCCTATCCTCAACAGGTGTAGACTCAATTGTAAAATTTTGAACACTCTGCACTAGTTGTGTTTTTAGGATGAACGAAACTTGTTCACACAACTTGACACAATCATAGGACAAACGTGCATTACGAAATAAAGCATAAGTCATGGGAGGCTCAACTAAGCTTTACAAAACATTATGATGAAGATTGAGCAATTGCTGTTCAGCACAAGCAGCATGAGAGGATCGAGATGTGGTGAGAGACTCACAGTGTGTTGCATTTTTGTTACTCTCCTCGAATATAGTAGGCGTCACACAAGCATCATTATCCATTGTTGCAGCTACTAGCTCAACGTCTTCTTTAGTTTTATTCTCACTCTCCTGCACGATGTTAGGCATAGGACAAAAAACAGAAGAGTGCTCTCTATCAAACAACTTCTCTTTATTACATTCTCCTTGTGACAAAGGCATATCAGCAATACATTCGATGAATCTGTGATGGTGATTATTCATGCTTGAATCTTTAGATGATAAAAGTTGATTTTCAGTATTATAAGCAAGCAAAAACAAGTGAGAGATTGAGCTGTAAGTTTGACAAATGAGCAACATTTGAATTTCAAAATTGAGACATTTCATAAACCTCCTCATTGTATCTTTCCGGCATTCATCTAAGCCACCAAACATGACACAAATCTTAAAGTCATGAAAGTATTCTTTAACAGTCATACTGTCTTGCTTCAAGTTGTCTAATTTGGTACACAAATAATCAGCATAAAATGCAGGAATAAAAACATCTCTAAAATGACATTTGAAGTATTTTCAAGATGCTGGAACTTTATTGTGCCTACAAATATATTTCCATTCAAGCAAAGCACTTTCAGTCAAAACACTTGAGGCAATATAAATCATTTCTTTTTCAGACAAGTCATATGCAGTAAATTCTTTATCTATATTCAGTTCTCAATCAGTGTATGCATGAGGATCAAATTTCTCAGCAAAAGAAGGTATTGACAAACTGATGACTTGCAAAATATCATCATTTACCTCATGTTGAAGCATCTGCCCATCTTTGTGGGGATGTAAACCACCAGCTCTCTTTTTCTTTATTGTGCCTATCATGGTTAGTAAACAGCAAAACAAATTGACAACGAGCTAGGTTGTGTCCAACTCAATTTCTCTCAAGCCTGCTCAACTAAGTTCTTACATGTTTTTACCAAACCAGCAGAGGTGATTTGCAACCAACAATGTCAATAAGCGAAGATTGGTAGAGCGATTGCCAGGGACACAAAACCTGTTTGCTGTAGTAATCTGTGGAGCTTGGACAGTTTCAATTTGTAGCAAGGATTAGCACAATCAAATCTGCAAATGCAAAGTTGAATAAGTGCTCAACAACGGTATGGTGCTGGTCCTAGGCTAAACCCTGCTAGAGACGCGAGCCTAGACACAAAGATAATCCAACAAATGATACAAAAGGCTCAGGACAGTAGCAACTAAAACACGCAACACTTCTCTCTTTTTTTTCAATTCTTTGACTTTCTTTTTCTTCAACTTCTCTCTTTTTTCCTTTTATTTTCTTTTTTTTTCTTTTTCTCTCCCTTTGTTTTTTTATGGAATGAAAATAGAGATGAACAAAAGTGCAGCTAGCAGATAGCAAATAAGATATCACAGATCTCTTTTGCGATTGCGACACGTTCGGGTGGTATTTTATGGCAAGATCTTTCCAGGTTGTATAAAAATGTGCCAAACAAACAACAGATCGCGAAGATATAGTTGTTTTCGTCCGCACTAAAATCTGGTAACCGAATCTGTTATTTACAACAAACTCAGATCTAGATTGATTTCTTCCTTCTATTGTAGATATGAGCCAGGAACGTGACAAGAACTCGAAACTCTAATGGATTAAACGCAAAGACCAGCAACACAACATGATGATGCAACCACGAATTCAACAATGCAAATTACTGAAAATTGTGATGCACGGGCTCAAAAGGTATAGGACAGCGGAATGATTCAATATATTTTTTTTGTATGGTTTTTATGTGAACAGTGAGAAAATGAATGAAACGATAAACAAGATAGAATAAATCTCATCGAGCAACCTGCGAAGCTGATACCACTTGATAGGACTTGAGTGCCCGAGAGGTGATAAATATCGATTTGGTGGAGTCTACCCTCATAATCCGACTACAAACAAACAGGTCGTGTGCGTCTTAGCAATCGCAAAACCAACTCTAAATGGTTATTGACCTCGCCGAAACAGTAAGATCAACCTGATTACGAAGATCGATTCTAAGTAATCGAAGAACAAGCAAGAATAAGATGTGACAAACCAGAAATCTCTTCAAATGTGGAGTTCTCAAATGGTTATCTAACAGGTGGTCGTTGGACACAATTGAAGATCAAAAAAGTTTGCAAACAACTGTTTTACAGTTCGAATCCACTATGTGTGAATAATTTTATTGAAGTCCTCATCAGAGGATATGATGTCCACATCATTCTCACCCTGAATTAGTGTCGTCCTCGACTCAATTTCTAATTGCAAAAGTGCCACTTCAATATGCCCTCTTAAAATTATGAAAAGTAGAGGAGGTAAAGGCCACAGAAGTATGTATGTGATCTCGTCAAGACCGCCGAAGAGTAGGCGAGCTTAGCAGAAATTTGGGCTATCGAGAAGAGCTGTGCTCAGGATTGGGTCTGCATACCAGCAAATGTTTTCATTCTGTTACATGTTCCCCATTTTTTTTCCAACGTTATGACTAGACATTCCACTCTTGCAGCCGTGGATTGACTCTGCGATCTGATATGGAGGTGCTACTCACGCTTCTTGTTGTAGTTGAAGAGATGTCAAGGCCTGATTTAATTCTGTTCCTTTGTTTTAACATGTATCCACATCACAATATATTATTGGTGTTTTTACTATTCTCTCTGTTTCAAATTATAAGCTGTTATGTACTTCTCCACTTTTTTAAATTGTAAGTCCACATTTACTTTTTTTCTTAATATTTCTTCATCTCTTTCTATCTCTCTCATTTTCAATGCATCCACATTTTCCATTCTTATTAATTTCTATGGCCAATGTTAAAATAGCTTATAAATTGGGACATTTATAGAGCAGTAAGTCTTAAAAACTTTTAGTTATGGAGGCGCTAGGAAGAGATATTTCAGCTAAGGCCGCATTCGGCAACCATGGAACAATTCATAAAATTGTATACGTTTCAGAACCTGATTGAGTGGATCTAAGTATGTCACTTAAATTATGTGTAGAATTTAATCTATAGCTCCTTTAACTTTACAACTAATTTTTTGTTCGATTAAGACAAGTAATAAATTCATAGCTTCTCTAAGTCATCCCTGTAGAAGTATTTCAAAAATCTGTGCCTGGCGCTCTCCTCTATCTTTTGAGGTCCTTAAGTGTCTCCCTGAGAAAAGTAGACAATAAAAATCAAAATAGACTAAATATAGCCTAAACGATCTTAAAAACCCCTCAAAGGAGATAATAAAAAAACCTAAAGCAGACCGCATCCTATTGCAAGGGTGGTCTTAAGAATCTAAAAGGAAAAGGTTGCTCAGAAGAGATAGATGTATCTCAATCTCTATTGCTCTCGCGTAAAACCTTTTTTTACGCGACAGAAAAAAGTGACTATAAATTCTTTTTTTTAAATCCCTGTTTGTATCATTGGAGCACACGCCAATAAAGCAGCGATCAAAGAAGTCAATCAAACGATTCCAATACTGTGAAAGAGTATAGACGAATATGTCAAATTATCAAAACCTTATAAAATAACTCCTAAATTATCAAATCCCCCATTTTAAGATAGGGGCATTTGCTTTTTTACCCTCTTTTGAAACCTAATAGCCAATTTGATCATATTTTTTTCAACTTTGCTTATTTGATCTTGATTTTGTACTCTAAATAATCAATTTAAGCCTAGTTTGCTAAAAGAAGAGTCAAATAAGTAAAGTTGAAAAAATAAAGCTAAATTAACAATTAACTTTCAAAATAAAGTTACACAAGCAATTATCTCTTTTAAAACCAAGCTGGCCAATGCAACTCGGTCCAGCTCCCACACCGCTCCAAAGGCAAAACGAAAGAGGCTTAAAAAGGGATAAAAATGGCTCTGCGGTATCCCCTCATGTGGACGTTATTATTTTTAAATTCAAGTTGTTCTTCTGCCGGTGTGCCGAGCGGGTGGTCGGCACACTTTTCCGGCCTGCTGCCCACACAAAATCCCGAAACTACCCCCCCTCCGTCACCGTCATCTGGCCGCCACGCGCACCCAACACCAAAGTCGACGACGACTTTCTCCTCTTCCCACTTCGGCGGTTCGGCCTCGAGAACAGGGGAAGAAAACCTCGCGAGATCTCAGCCGGCGGCGAGGGAGATCTGAGCTAGCGGAGAGTTTACGGAGATGCACGACTTCTGCTTCACCATCCCCTACGGGTTCGCCGTGCTGGCCGGCGGCGTGCTGGGCTACCTCCGCCGCGGCAGCTCTGCCTCCCTGGCCGGAGGCGCGGGCGCCGGCGGGCTCCTTCTCCTTGCAGGGTTCGTCAGCCTCAAGGCCTTTGAGAAGCGCCGGAACTCCTACCTAGCCCTCGCCATCGAGACGCGTACGTCCTCCCCTTCCCACCCTCCATATCGCATTTCTTTGATACAAAATTTACGGGAGCTCGGCTGTCTTCGGATTCTGTGGATTCCTATGCACCTAATGGATATGTATAGGAGAATCAAATGGGATAGCATTTGGAGTAAAATTTCGAATCTCGAGAGATCTATGCAGTTAGAAACACTTGGGATATCGATTCTGGTTGTGGTGATGCTCACAGTAGATCAGATCAGGTTTTAAAAATCTGAATTAGATGGGTTCCCAGATGTTCTACTTATTTCCTGCTGGTAGATAGAGCGAAAAAACAATCTAATGTCACGTGACATCGTGTTTTGAATATAAACTCTGTAGTTAAGGATTTGCGGTGGCTGGATTAGTAATGGCTAGTTTCTTGCAAGGAAATATGAGTGTCCTTGGGGTCAAATATTTTCTGACCTGTTGATCCTAGAAGCTCACTGTGTTGGGAAGCAGCTTCTTAGAGAATTCACTAGCTGGAGGAGCTGGCCATTTGGCAAACCTGATTTTGTTTCACAAGTTTGCTGTCCAGGGTTTTGTAATGACTTATGTTACTGAATTGAATAATTAATTGCTGGAAGCGCAAATGCCATTAAAAAAAAAAAACTCTACCGGTGGGGGTAAGACCACCCCCATGGCTCATTCATTAAGAAGCTCAACCACAGCTGGTCGAGAAAACCCACAAACCCTCCTCCCACCCTCAGGGAGCGGGCCCCTGTGATTTAGGTCTTAACTCATGCTTTGGGTCTACACCTTACATAGGGGCCCGCCCACCACAGGTCGGTTCAACCGAGTAAATGGTACACGAGTAGGGTTTTTTAACCTCAGCCTGTAATTCGTCCCCC
>BCLH01000587.1:47278-71419 GCA_001602315.1 Zoysia pacifica
TTGAAACAAAGAGGGTATATCATATGAAAAAAGAACAACGACACTTGGTTTGTTCAATAATTGGCAAGCTATTACATGATCGAGTTAATTGTTTTTATAATCAATCAACTACCACAATATGTGCGATTAACGTTTGAAACAGCCATGATATCTTACAATGACTTGTATGATGAAGACATGAGTTTGATGATATAATCAACTGTGCTAATGTGTTTGTATACTGAATTCCTTATATCTGGGATCTGCCTTTTCTGCTAGCTACAAGACCTAAACTGCTCTCTACTTTTGACTACAACTGACCAGCTTCGGTAAACATCTCCTTTTCAACTGCTACACATATTTTTCTTAGTCTAGTTACCTTTTAAAGGTGATATCATAAACCAAACTGAGCCATCCAAGTTCTTGGCCAAAAGTAATACATCAGCCACTTGTGAAATCGCATTCCTTAACTTTTAGGTAATATGTTGCATCACAAAGCCAGTTGCTTCTATACTTTACCTATTAAAAGGGAAATATATATATGCGCACCGTCAATGTCAGACGACCCTGATTCTCGGTTTTACTGTGCAGCTAGCATATATCCAGAGGTGATACGCACAAATCCATGAGAACAATTAATTCCTGAACTAGATCTATTGGCACCGTTTGATATGCCCACTTTACAGTGCCAATTCCTATATACTTCCTCCTTTTCAAATTACTTGACGTTAGGGCCGATCAGTTTTTTTCTCAAAATACCTGATGTTCTCGCTGAACGATGCAAGTTTCAGCCTCAACATCCACTGTTGCCCCTATTAATCATAGCCTCAGTGCACAGCTAGGCGGAGAAGAAGCCAGCTATGGGTGAGTGAATTAAAGAAGGACAACAGGATCATTTGGAAGACTTACTTATTTCCAGCGTTGGGTGCTAAAAAACGTCTAGTAAATTGAAATTGAGGGAATAGTATTGTTCTTGAATTGTGTTATATTGCAGAATCAGGTAAAATGGACGATATTATATGGACAACCCAATGAACCAAGGCTTGGAGAATGTACCTTGGGCAGAAGACAAAATGACCCAGTCAAGGAATCTTGGGCATAAGACACGTGAGCCAATGAATCAAGGACTTCCTTGGAGATAACCCTGGTTCCCACCAAGGACTTCCCTAGTAACTCTAGTCGTCATCAAAAGGAGATTTATTCTCAAAACCTAAGAGTAGTGATTGGTCTGTAACCTTTTCATTTTGCTTAGAACCTTTGCTTGGCCTTGTGGATCCGAAGCATTGTAACACTGATGAAAAAGTTACTACCGACATCATGTCCTTACAGTTTACAGACTCATCATCTGTGAGGGGATAAAATCCTTAATTAATCATATAATTCATGTTCCGCAGGATTCTACCTGCTCTGTTCAAGATCAGTGGAATAGCCAAGTCAATGAGGAAAGGAAAAGGTAAAAAAAAAACACATAATCAATCCATTCCTAAATTATTGTCGCTATTAACTTCTAACATTAACTTTGATCAATCAACTTATTCAAAAAATTAGTTCAAATTTGTATTATATGTCGTGTTTCAAACACCTTCAATGATAAATCAAATTATAATAAATATGAAATTTATTATACTTTTTTGAATAAGATGAGTTATTAAAGTTGATGTTAGAAGTCAACGAAGACAACAATTTAAGAACGGAGGGAGTAAACATGAAGGTGGCTCTGCATAGTTTAGTAAGCACAGTGGACATAATCTTAACCTAATCTTCTTTCTAGCTTTGGAGAATCGCCTAATATTGTAAAATAATAACGTTGAGTATAGATCATGGAAGGTAACCAACAAGCCATACCCCAAGGGATTGTTGATGCGTATCTCGCATTGCCAAGGTTTTGGCCACAGGGCTTTTGTTTTGTAGAAAGCAAGTTTTGTTGAAAATACCTTAAAACGCTGTTGTAAAGATAATTCGTTTATGAGGTGTTATTAACTTATATTATCGGGTGGCTCTTGGGGACATTAATCCATCCTGCTAGTTCCTAGTTTTAATTGGGTGAATCTCCAAAATCCGTCATATGATTTACCAAAACACAATTGCCAACTCGCACATCAAGGAGACATCGATCAGACTAATCATGGGCCTTCAAGTGCCTCATACGGATAGAAGGAGAATTCTCTACCTTCATAACTTTGAAGTCACGCTGGCTGATAAATGAGCCAGATCTTATTTTATCTGGCTCATTTATCAGCCAACGTGGATATAGATCTCAGTCCCTATCCTCAGTGCAGGTGGATAGGCACAGGCCACAGAACAATTCTAGAGTGTCGGCAGGCCATAGATTAAAAAAATGCATGCAGGGATCCACACCTCGACCAGCAATATGTGCCAGCTTCCCAGAAGTTTCTTCATGTCTACCATGTAGTATGTCGCATAGAGATGCACATGCCGTGATTTTATGATGCACCGACTCAACGCACAGCAATAACAATCATATAGCAGCATTCTCAGTCGTTACCAGGGGTAGAATGGTACTTGACACCATCATATAACACCGTTACCCGTCCAAGTTGACGGAAAGGCTAAAAAGGGAAGCTAAAATAGAATTATGTCTTTAAAAAGAAATTTGTTTTGAAAAAGGGCTAAAAAAGGAAGCGTTGAAAATTTTAGAGCCAAATAAGGAATTTTCTCTTAATTATATGATGAACACTTGGTCAATATGAAAATTTTTATGAATCCATGGAGAATTGAGGAAATATTTTTTTTGAGATATTGTGATAGTGAGCCGCTTGCAAACCATGAATTAGATTAGATCTTCTCTGTATTTGAAAAACTGTTTATTACTTATACATTATTAGAACGGCGGTAATAAGAAATTAAACAACTTCATTAATTAGCTGCATATATGTGTTGGCGTTTTTAGTTCCGTATAGATTCTTCTACATTGTAGAACAACAACCTCGCTTTTTCAAGTCTCTAATCACCAGACAAGCATGAGAAATCAGGAATTCATGGGTGGACAGATTCTATATCTCCCATGGACAATTGGGAATGAAAACTCATACCACCTCCGTTCCAAAATATAAGCATTTCTAGGTTTAGGTAAAGTCAAATTCTTCTAATTTTTACTAAAATATCTAGAAAATTACATAATTTCTAATACAAAGCTATACTTTTTATGAAAGTTTATTTCACAATAAATCTAAAAAATATAATTTTTACATATTCAAACATTACTAATTCTTCATTATTAATAGTCAAAGTGATTAAAGTTTGACTTTGATTAAACTTAAAAATTCTTATATTTTAGAACAGAGGGAGTAGAAAGTGAGGCACTAAGGTGTTATTTATTTCAGTTAAAATGATAGAATTTGAAATAAACGAAGTTTTAAAAACTTTCCTTTTAGAAAACTGGAGAGACATATTTCAAGGAAATGAAGGAAAAGCTGCAAGTTTATCCAAGAGCTACTTTTTTGACTTTTCGTGTGTAACGATGTTACAGATATAGTACAAATACTAATGCTCCTAGGGATAAAAGCAATTAAAAGGCCAGCTAGCTTTTTACTAGCCAACAATCAAATTTCCAAAGGCTTATAAACAGTGATAAAAAAATTTGACTCTTCATTATCTAAAAAAATGGAAAGGACTGGGGATATGTTTGGAATAAGGGTGGCGCACATGTATGGGGGTTCTTGGGCCAAGACGATGGTGCTTGTTTTTTCAGAGAGGTAGATAGTGATTTGGAAGCGTGAGGGGTGAGATGTGGCAATGGGAAAACGAAAAATAGGGGCTATACATGTGTATATAAAAAATGACTTCTCCTCCAGTTCCTTTCTCCCGTTCATCCTCCGACAGATGCGGTGAATTCTCATATGTCCTTATTTCTATGTAAAACCATCATAAAGAAAATCTAATGAGAATTAAACAAGTCATGGGAAGAGGCCACCGCGGGGGGGGGGGGGGGGGCCGCATCCATTAGTTTGATCAGAAATAAACAATTGTAGCCACGGATATGCTTAGGCGTGCCATGGTGGATCTGCCATGATTCTTAGGAATACCCAACAATTCGCCATGATTCTTAGGAATACCCAACAATTCGGCGCACCGAGTGCATTGAGGTTTGCCGAGTGCAATTTTTCGGACACTCGACAAAATAAACGTTTGCCGAGTGTCACAACAACAACTCACGGCGTACAGAAAACACTCGGCAAACCTTTTGTTTGCCGAGTGTCTGTGGTTCAGCACTCGACAAACCTTTTGTTTGCCGAGTGTCAGGTACGATGCACTCGGCAAAACTGATGTCCGTTTGCGACCGTTACGGTTTGCCGAGTGTCTACGTTTAACACTTGGCAAACCTCGACCCTTTACCGAGTGCCAGTTTTTGACACTCGGCAAAAGTGTCTTTTGCTGAGTGTTTTTTGCTGACACTCGGCAAAGAAATTGATTTTTTTCCTCACCTGCCCTCCTAACTTTTTTTCTGCCCACATACTGTGTATGCTACTCCATGTTAAAATTTGATACATTTTTTGATCTTTTTGCTATATTTAGTTAATTTATTTCATTTAATAGAATTTTTGGAGATAAGTCAAATTTAAACTGCAAGTGATTCGAATAATGCAATAAAATAAATAAAAAAAATTAGATTCATGTTATTGAGTTTAATGTGAAGCCCTTATCCGAGAAGTAATAAAAAATGTCGAACATGTTTGTCCAAGAAACATGACCATAAATGTGTGGCCGAATTGTTTTAAAATTGAATAAAAAACAAATAAAGTCTGAAAATCACGACATTTGTCAAGATCTCGTGATATCATATGTGGAACATGTGATAAAAAATTGAGCACGTTTCGCACAAGTTGTCATGTACGCTGCTTAGAAATCGAAGCATCTCCAAACAAAAATCTTACTATTGCGAAGGATTCCTTGAGATTTAGAGTCAACGTGATGGTCGAGTTAAGGTTTCACTTCAAAACTTTTTGTATAGGAAATAACCAACATAGATTGTCTCATGTGAAATTTTGGCGAATTTTCGGATCCGTTTGATAATTTTAATCAATTTACTATATTTATAGAACTTTAATTCGTATAAATTGATTTTGAGTTATAACTGCATGAAATAATGGTCTAATATTCGTGCAAGCATCGAATATGCATTTTTGAGTGAATTTGATAAGGTATATATTTTCAAAGCACATTCAAATAAATTTAGTAAAACACGTTATAGAAAAGAGAAGAGTAAAATAAAAATACAGTTTGCCGAGTGTCAGCAGTAGATTGTTTGCCGAGTGCCGTTGGATGGACACTCGGCAAACCAGGTGGTTTCCAAAAAGAGTACTCTATGTTTGCCGAGTGGCAAGATCCAGCCACTCGGCAAACTCGATCCGGCACTCGGCAAACAAAATGTTTGCCGAGTGCCAGGATCCGGGCACTCGGCAAAACGAATTCGGCACTCAGCAAAACGTCGCGACACTCGGCAAATATAGAGTTTAAGAGGGCTTCTCGGCTGTCGGTCTGCCTCAGACACACGCACACACACACCGTGCCTGCCGTCTCAGGTAAATTTTCTTTCATGTTATGGTTGTTGAACACGTAGTTGGCGCGAGCGAAGTTGTGGTGGTGGTGCTTGTCATCATGACGCGAGCGAGGTGGTGATGGTAGTCGGTATGTCAGGAGCGAGGTGGTGGTGGTGACAGTTGCTATGTCGCGAGCGAGGTGGTGGTGGTGGTGGTGGTGGTGGTAGTAGTTGCCATGATGAGCGTGATGATGGTGGTGGTGGGTAGACGCTATGGTCGATATGGCACGAGCGAGGTGGTGGTGGTGGTGAAAAGGGAGGAGCGGTTGTGAAAGACAGTGTATTATATGCTCAACATTGAAGCTATTATTTTTCTTTTTTTTGCAGAAGAGACTTAATTGCATCGTCTTAGGCTTGTCACTTTGCAGGATACAAGTTGAGACATAAAAGACATTTTTATCGTATCATGTTCATAGATCACGTAACTTTGTTAGACGTCTCCCGTTCGAAACAGATACAGTTGAAAATATGCAGATCTTTGCATATCTATAACTGTATCTGTTTTGAATTGTGCACGTTTTTTGGACAGTTCGAGGATGCGTAGATGGGGTTAGTTTCTATGGTCTACTCCTATTCAAGACAGAGTTTCAGCATCACCTCCCTGTTATGACCGGATACACAATCTCACTTGCAGGACATGTATTCTCGTCACAGTAGAGAGGTGCTGCCGAAATTTTGTCTCGAATAGAAGTAGAGCATGAAAACTAAACTCATCTACGCATCCTTGGGTGAGATTAGGACCTATCTTCACCTATTAGATAGTACAAACATTGTGTAGATGCAATTGATTTTTATATCACTCGCTGATATGTTAGAGGATGGACGACCGTGCATGGATGTACACGGGACGCTCAAGTCAGGGTTCGTTGACCGATGAATGGATTGAGAAGACCGATGCTTTCCTAGAACTAGCATTTTCCAAGGTTAAAAGAGCGCCTGCCACTTAGTGTCCTTGCAGCAGATGTGCTAATATGCGTCGACAAACAAAGGTGGTAATGGGTAAACATCTTTGCAAGAATAGATTTACGGTAGATTACACCTGGTGGATCTATCATGGTGAATCCGATCGTATGAGAGACGAGGTTGTGAGACAACGTGTCGACGATTATGATGCTGATGGCGGGATAGGAAACATGTTAAATGACATTTCGCTGAAAGAGGTAGGGAGGAGGAGCCAGAGGCAACCGCAAAGGCGTATTACGACATGTTGACTGCGGCACAGAAACCCCTTCACGGTCGGACAAAGGTTTCTCAACTTAATGTCATTGGATGCCTAATGGCCGTAAAGTCCTAGTTTAGCCTGAGTCGAGACGCGTTCGATGTTATGTTGACAGTTTTTGGTAGCATGCTTTCTAAAGATCACATTCTGCCAAATAACATGTATAAGGCACAAAAAATCCTTTGTGCACTTAAGATGCCATATGAGCAGATATATGTTTGTCCAAATGGGTGCATCTTATTTAGGAAAGAACACGCGAAAGCAAAGTACTGTGCAAAGTGTGGATCCTCTAGGTTTCTGGAGGTAGACTCTGGTGATGGTCATAAGAGGCAGCTCGCGGTACCCGTGAAAATATTGTGGTACCTTCCGTTCATATCAAGGATCCAACGGCTATACATGACCGAGGAATCTGCGAAACAGATAACGTGGCATAAAAATGAACGTCGATACAATTCTGAGAAGCTAGTACATCCTTCTGATGGTGAAGCATGGACTTATTTTGATGTGATTCATCGTGACAAAGCTTTAGAGGCTCGAAATGTACGTATTACGCTGGCAACAGATGGGTTCAATCCTTATGTAATGATGGCTGCCCCATATACTTGTTGCCCCGTGTTCGTCATCCCTCTCAATTTACCCCCGGGCGTCCTCTTCCAACGACAGAATATATTCTTGTCGTTAATAATTCCTGAACACCCGAGGGATAAAATGAGTGTGTTCATGAGTCTGGAACGTCGGGTGTCTGGTTGCGAGGTCCCTCTACCCTCCCAATCCGACTGATACCTCGTGAGAGACACCCGCTGATTCGGCTCACTGGTGCTAGGTAAGTTACTTAATAAGTTGTCATTTATTTTTCATTTGATATGTTAAAAATCACAATAGAAACTAATGATTTATCTTAATCACTTGGGCAGAGGTTGGATGCTTGTGGCTGCAGGTGATCATAAACGCCATGTCAATGGCATCCTTCGTCTTTTGTGCAGGCTACACTTTTCGGGCCTGGTTGCGTATGACAGAGAGCATGAGCCGACGTACACATGGGACAACTACATCGCCTTTTTCGATGTACCAGATTGGGATGGCAAGGTCTTTCGCAACAAGGCGGAGCGGGTGACGGCTGAGCTGTGGGTAAGTATTCCTCGCACTACATTTAGTTTTTATTTGACATTGCTAAATAATGACTGGATACATCGCGTCTATATGCAGAATTTCTTCAGATGCCAGGACGGATACGAGGCTAAGGCGGCTGCTGTGGCTCACAAGGCCTATGTCAAGCTCGTCAAGGACATGCATTACGAGGCTCGCATCCAGACCACTATAACATACCATGCTACATACCTTGACACGAAGATCACCAAAACTCAAGCAAGAACCATGACGATGACCCGAGAAGAATACCTGCAAGTAAATATAAAATATTAATACTACTTTCTTCTGAGATTTAGTACGCTTAATTTGATCTTCTTATATGTCATATACTTAATGACATGTAGGTGCCTCCGTGGTGGTGCGCCCAGCATATCCAGTGTTGGGAAGAGATGGTAAATAAGTGGTGCGTCGCTGAGTGGGAGAAGACGCACAACGCTTGCCGGGAGCGTCGTTTGATGATGCCAGGTGCTCCACACCATCAAGGCAACATAAGCCTCGACGAATACGCGGCTAGATGGGTATGCAAATTCATTTATTTATTATAACGCTCAATTCTACATAATTTCTACTCATCTTGCTATTTTTTTCGCAGTCCTCGTCATATGGTGGCCAGCCTTGCTCCCAGTTTAAGGCATGGGCTTTGGCCCACAAGGGCAAGGCGATGTTCGATGTCGAGTACAACCCGGAGGACCCGCCCTCGGCGTACAGCAATGCGACCGTCCACAGCCGCATCAGTGAGTACACTGAGATGGCAAGAGAGGTCTATGGGCAAGAGTACGATCCGAGCACCTAGGACCTTGATGAAGAAGTCGTCATGAAGGTAGAAGAAGGCAAGAAGCACGGGCGGTACTGGATTGAGGATAGCACACTCGACACGGCCACCACTCCCACTCTCTCTCAGATTCGAGCTAGGAGCTCGAGTTCAAACCCGGCCATACACCCACGACCAGCCATTGCACAGTTCCGGATGGAGGCACTCTAGGTTACTTATGTTTTATTCGTCGTTCTTTGATTTTTACATACTTTTGCTTTGTACTGTGATATTGAGGTGAAATATTTTAGGCCGAGCTAGCAGAAGAGAGGAGGCTAAGGGAGGAGATGGCGGCGAGGATGGAGGCCGATCGGCAGAGGCAAGAAGCCGAGCGGCAGAGGATGGAGCATATGTTTCAGTGGATGCAAAGTCTTAGTGAGAGGATGGGTCAACCTCTGCCACCGGAGCTAATTCCTCCTCCACCTCCTCCTGCAACTACTTCTGTGAGTATGAATGTTTTAAGTTGTTTGTTTCTACTTTAAATCTTGTATAACATATTCAATCTTTCTCCTTTGTACAGAATCAATCGGCGGCATCGAATCATGCGCCATCGAATCAATCGCAGTGGCCTCTTAGTTGATCTGTGTGTGAAACTATTGGACTATATATGTGTGAAGCAAACTAGTATGATAGATGTTTATTGTATTTTGTGTGAGACTTGTTTATATAAACTGCCTGTGATGTGATTTAAGTGTTTTTTGGCTATATAAATTGCCTGTGATGTGATCTATATGTTTGTGGTTTATATAAACTGTCTGTGATGTGATATATGTGTGATTTAAGCTGATTTTAATATTTCGAAAACATATTATGTCGAGTGCCCCAGATTTTGTCGAGTGTCTGCTGAGTGTCGCAGTTCTGGCACTCGGCAAACATTAAGTCTTTGCCCAGTGCCGTAAGCCTGCACTCGGCAAACAAAAAATGTTTGCCGAGTGAACTCTCCGTCACTGTTTTCTGTCCGTTCGATCTAATTTTTTTTACCAAAGGTCTAAAGGGCTTTGCCGAGTGCTCGACAAAAAGCACTCGGCAAACGGCTCTTTGCCGTAAAAAAGTAGGCCGAATGGCCTATGTCGTGGGTGACACACGGCAAACACTTTGCTGAGTATTTTTGGCCTTTTACCGAGTGCTTCCGGTAGTGGCGCGATACGGTTTTGTGTATTAAATATTTATATTCATATAATTACTCTCTTTCCAATTTTCCTTTTTTTTCTTGAACGAACTCCTTTCCGTATTAAGAACAGCTGAACTTTATTCATAGCTTATGTGATGCACGGAAACCAGAGCTCTGGGACACATGCAACATGACGGAGCTCGAACGTTGATGAGTGATCACCACGGACGAGCCCCGCTACGTACATGTCCCGGACGGATTTATTGGAGGCACAGCGAACGCGCGCTAGCTGCGCACAGATATCGTGGCATACAACGTAAGTACATGCTAGACCATGGCTACTGATGAGCTATGACCTGCCGGATGGTTTGAGCTGAAGCATCAGTCTTGTTGAAGAGCGCCTCCAGCGCCGCCAAGCCGACACGAGGAGGGTTGTAGCACGGGCCACCTTGGCAGCCGTTGCCGCAGTAATCTCCTCCGAGGCCGCAGTAGCCGGACTCGCTGCAGCAGTAGTCGCTGGCGCAGGTGGCGTTATCCGCCTGCCTCCCGCACCGCGCGGCGCAGCAGGCGCCGCCCTGGCACCCCTCGCCGCAGAACTCGACGCCGAGGCCGCAGTACCCCCACTTGCTGCAGCAGAGGTTGTCCGGGCAGAGCTCCCCGCCGTTCTCCTTGCCGCACTTCCGGTTGTAGCGGCACGGTCCTGACTGGCAGCCCGCGCCGCAGTACTCCTGGCCGAGGCCGCAGTACCCGTCCGCGCTGCAGCAGAGGTTGCCGGGGCAGGTCTCGCCGCCGGCCTGCTTGCCGCACCGCTTGCCGGGGCAGCAAGCGCCGCTTTGGCAGCCGTCGCCGCAGTAGCGGTCGCCGAGGCCGCAGTACCCCCACTGGCTGCAGCACAGGTTGTCGGGGCAGAGCACGTCGCCGGACTGCATGCCGCACTCCACGGCGCGGGTGGACGCGACCAGGCAGGCCAGGGCAAACGCGCAGAGCGCCAGGGCCTTCATGGTGCCTTGCAGATTGGGAGCTCTTGCTGTGCTGGGCATATTCACTGGCTATGCTCCTGGCTGGGTGAATGTGCTCCCTAGCCATGAGGGCCCTCGCCTTTATATAGGAGTTCAACACTCGCCCTTCCATTTCTTCAGGAGAAATAGCGCACGCACAAAAAAGAGGTTTTTGTGGTAGCTTCTTCTCAGTTCTCTTTTTTTTTTTTTTGTGTGCGTGCCAAGTGTTGAGCATGGGACCTAAAGTTTTGTTTTCTCATGTCCCAGAGAGAGGCGTGTATCACGTTATTGATTGGTTTGTTACTTTTGTAGTGTGTGTGTGTGAGAGAGAGAGAGAGAGAGGCCGTCCGTGGTCCTGGAGTACTATAGATACGATGATAACTATAGGTCCCTCTATTGGACCAAAGTATGTGGGCTTAGAATACGCATGGAGGCTCGTGGTCATTTCCTTGGACCAAACAATGATGTACAACTCTATTGGGAGTACTCCCTATGAGACAAGCAGATCATGTTGATCTTTTTTTCTTTGTTTCAGCTAACAGGCGAACGGGGTCCCCTGAATTGGTGAGTAAAATTCAGAGGGGGCACTGCAGTAGAAATTTGGACACCTTTTTAAGTGTTCGATTTAAAATCAATGAATTAGATCTGATGCTACAGTACAATGTGAATAAAATTTCTTTGATAAACAGTGCATGTAAACAGTGATTTAATACAGTATTAATTCATGGATCTGTTCATTTCAGCTCAATTTTTACGGTAGCAATTGCTACGGTCCGGAGAATTTTCTTCACCACCGAGAGGACCCGGACTCATATACAGGTACTTGCTCAATGTACGGACTCCTATAATTTTGAAATACGTTGGAAATGAGAGCATACCTTACTCATGAACGGGTGGCGGGCTTAGAATACGCATTAACAAAAAACCAAACACATCCTGGCGTAGCCAGAAAATGTTGTTGTCAACTCTAAACTATGTGCACACGTAGGTTCGTATATATACATATCATTCTTTGCAGAAAATGATCAGTTGTACGTTAGATATAATTAAATTTAAATCGCCAAGCTTATTAATGTATTTTATTTTTTTATACAGTGCGGGGAACCAAATTTATGTGACGCAAGCTTTTATTTGTAAGTTAAATGCCGTTGTTAGAATGATTATAAGATAAATGTATTCATTATCCTGTCAAGCTAGCACACAGGCTCAGAGGTAAGAGAGGAGCCGAGGAGGTCATGTGAGGGGTCTTTATATGGACTACCAGCAAGGACTTTGGATAATCAGATGAGAAAATGGTTAAGGAAAAAAAAGTGGAATTATAGGGTTGAGTAGATGATTGGAGTAACCGTAAACTTGTTTTGGTACGTTTCCCATTACGTATAATATTCTGAAAAGCAAAATCACTAGCACCTCGTTGCAAAGCCTGGATTTTGCTAACAAGAAGCGAGATGAATTATTAACTTACATGGATAATTTTATCAAATGGAATAGTAGCAAGAACATGTAATTATATTTTTATGATGCCTATAACTTAAATGAGGTAAGCTGGTTCTGAAATACGCGTGACTCTTTAATGTTTACTCAGTACGGATCGAGTAAATGCTAACAACTAGACAACAGATTTGAACTGAAATTGTATAAACCTTTCTGTCCGAACTTCGTCATTTCAAGTCAGAGGTAGTACTTCCTCTGTTCACTGTTATAATTCATTCTACTTCTGAGCGTGGGAAGTTAAGAGAATTGAAAAAGTATGATAATGACGTATATTGAGTAATAAAATTTTAATGTTATAATGTCTTATGAAATGAACGGATGGAGCGGTAACTTAGAGACGAGAGCACAGACAAATACTAGTATGTACCCGAGGTGAACACCATGGTCTATCTCTTTTATACAAATGGAGAATTGGTAGAGATGTATGTATCATGGGCAATTCTTGTAATACAGGGCTGCCTCACTTGAGGACATCTGTCTGTTCAGCTACCTTGGGGAAAAAAAATCTCAGCAATCAACTACAGGACCGATTATACATTGCACGAAAAAGAAAAGAACAGGCTAATATGACAAGCGATCGACGTCATTTTACTCTTGATGACTGGTGCTTTTTATCTCTTGGCATTTTGGCAAGCGCATACGTGGGTGCACATAACTAAAACGAGGAGGGGCATCTGTCACGTCACGACAGTAGAGAATCGTGTATCACGTTACTGGCTGGTTTCTTGCAGAATTGTGGGGGCGTGTGTGTGAGAGAGAGAGTAGATATGGTGATAGCAATGTGTTTGGCATTCTTCCCACGGACATGACTATTGTTCTTCCTCCATTCTAAAACTATTGTCACTGGTTAATTTAAATTTCAACTAATTTATTCTAATAATTTTAAAATGGAGAGAGTGCACTGTATTCCCTGTGAGACAAACAGCGCATCCAGAATTGCTTTTATACTTTTAGACATCATCTACTGCTATTAGAGCTCACACTACATGAAAAACACTTATTAATTAGTGTCAAACAATATAGGTCACCCGAAAAAAGCATGTGACCAAAAATACGAGCGCTTGTTCTTGAGGTATTTTATTTTTAAGAAACATAGAATTACTGAGAGTGGTTATTAATTTTGGCTCTGATCAATTTTTTTAAATAATGGAATAAAAGATTCCCGCATCTACATGGCTCTGATCAATTAATTGCCCCCCAACACTCCGACACCCCGATGCCCTATGGCCTCCCGACGTGGTAACCATCTTGTATCATACTTAATGTTTTGAGAGATAATTGATGCCTCTGGATCTATACTAGGGTTTCTAAATGAAGTAGTGTTAAATTTAGTTAAGTATACCTTCGATTTTGAATACATGGTACAAGAGGTTCTACTGATATGGTTTTAGAGTCCAATTAAAATTCTTGTTGCAGTTGTTTAGCAAATGAGTTCTGATGTAATATTTTTATTTTAGGAGAATGAATGTTTGATTTTTTATTGATACTATTGTTTAAACAATTGTACAATGCAACATTCCTACTGGTTTCTGTTTTTTGACATTGACATGAATTTGGAACATTGTTATAGTTATGAAAGATGTTCAGTGCCTTCATGTTTTCCAATTTGCTCCATGTTCAGTTTGTTTCTTGCTTGAAATGCTCTCTGATATGGAGTATGTAGAATGTCAAGTTGATGTGTTGTTAATTAGACCAGCGTTTACCTTGCTT
This sequence comes from Zoysia pacifica, assembly GCA_001602315.1. Classification (NCBI taxonomy): domain Eukaryota; kingdom Viridiplantae; phylum Streptophyta; class Magnoliopsida; order Poales; family Poaceae; genus Zoysia; species Zoysia pacifica. The sequence goes on from BCLH01000587.1 coordinate 61,310, forward strand.
TAAAAAGTATAGGAAATTGAAGGTTTCAACTTATATTTCCATGCTTATATTTTCATACAATGTTTGTATCCAATCTATATCATTAGAACAGAACCTCATTTCTTACTGTTTTTCATTTTTTGTTATCAATGTTCAGTGCATGTTTTTTTCTCTTGAAATGCTAACTGATCTGTACTATTTTAATAGGCATTTTCTGCAATGGAGGGACAGGGTTATTTCATGTGTTTGATGAACCAGAGTGCAGAGAATGTCGGAATGAAATGGGATGGCACAGGAAGCCCTTCAGAAGAGCAACCTGAACCAACTCCTACAACAAAAGGGAGCAAAAAAAGTAGAAACAAGAACTTCAGCGAAAATGAAGATGCAGTACTTGTGAAAACTTGGTTGAACACCAGTACTGATCCAATTCCAGGAACAAACCAAAAGCGTGCACCATATTGGACAAGGGTACATGAAGCCTTCATTTGTGAAAAGGATGTTGTATTACATCGTTCTCCAAATTCTCTATCACACCGGTGGACAGTGATTCAAGAGTCTGTCAATAAATTTTGTGGGAGCTTCGCTGTAATTGAAGAAAGAAATCAAAGTGGAAAGACCTTTGAAGATAAGGTACATGTTTTGATCACTATGTCTCGTTTCTATTAATTTTTCTTGGCAAATAATATAATATTCTATTTTTGTAGCTTCTGGATGCGGGTGCTTTGTACAAGGCTGAGAATAAAGAAAACAAATCCTTTACTCTATTGCACTGTTGTCACGTATTAAGGTTTGAACCAAAATGGCATGATAAGATGGCTCAACTGGCAGCTCAGAAACCTACTCAAAAGAAACAAAGGGATCTTGGAGATTGAATTCTGGATTTGACAGGTGATGGAAATGAAGAGAATATGAATTTTGCTAATAATGGCAACGATTGCCCAGATCCTCCAGTTCCGAAGCTGCCAATTGGTAGAAAGAAGGCTAAACAACAACTCCGTAATGTTGCTGGTGATGCTTGCATTGAGGCAGTTGATCATATGTGGGAGAAAAAGCGAGAAAAAGAAGATATCTGATGATTCCAAAGAAGTAAAAAAGGATGAAAGGTTTAACAAATCCTTGCATTGAACAAGAGAGGCTTCAAATAGAGAAGGACCAGTCTATGCTGAAACTTATGTTAGAAGAGGATAGAATCATGACAAAGGACATTAGTGGTCTGCCTATTGACCAACAGCTTTTCTATAGGAGCCTATCGGAGTGATACTCGTCGAGGGATCAGCAGTATGGTCTGATTTTGCTCCTTATCATGGAGTCTCATCTGTTTTTAGTTTAGTTCAACCGAACTTTGTTTAGGTAATGGATTCTGAACTTCCAAGGATCTTGTTTGGTCATCAAATTTTACTAGTTAAAGTGTTGAATGTGGACCTTTTGTTTTCCTATATGTTTCTTATCATGCAGTCTCATATGTTTTATGTATAATGTTCCTTATCATGCAGTCTCATATGTTTCCTGTATGATGCTTATGATGCTTCCTGTGACAGTGAAATGCTTATTCTTGTATGATTCTTCCTGTATGATGCTTCCTGTATGCTTGCTGTTTGGTACAGAGTACGCAGCTAATCTGCTATCGGCACTTGATAATTTGAGTAATATTCTAGGAGCAATGTATGTTCTAATGTTCCTGTATGTTCTAATGTTCATTTTTGGAATCAAATTTATCAAGTGCCTGTATGCTTGTTATTTGATACAGAGTGCGTAGAGTATGTTTTCTGACTGACAGTAGAATAAAAACAGAACCCAGTTAAAATAATGTGTCTTGCACCCATAAAATAAATAGATTCCATAGAAAATAATGTATCTTGTGCCCATAATGTATCTTATTAATAGAAAATGAAAAATATATAAATCTAGGCACATACAAATATGAGTAATATAAAAACCAGCTTCAGTGATGATCAATATGTATACGGCTTATGTTGCCATAGGTGCTCTATTAGGTCCTCTCATAATTGGTGATGAACTTCTTTGTCTCTTATTTTTTTTTCTTGTCTCAATGAATTCGATAAGATCAACCGTATAGTCATGAGAAGCTCGGACATGTTCATCTTCAGTGTCAAAATATTCTTCTGCATCTACCTCACCCTCGTCCTCTGTAATCATATTGTGCATGATAACACAAGCTTTCATAATGTATTCTAATGTCTCTTGATCCCATAAACGAGCTTGATCTCTAATTATGGCAAAACAAGCCAGTAAAACTCTGAAGGCTCGCTCGACATCCTTTCTGACTGCCTCATGTGCTTTGACAAAATATTTTTGCTTATTGCCCTGTGGTTGAGGAATTGTCTTGACAAATGTTGCCCATGATGGGTAAATTCCATCGACAAGATAGTACCCCATTGTATAATCATGACCATTGACTGTATAATTGACTTCAGGTGATTGACCTTCAGCTAATTTTGCAAAGAGTGGATAACGTTGAAGAAATTGATGTCATTATGTAATCCTAGTAAACCAAAAAAAGCATGCCAAATCTAGAGGTCTTTAGAAGCAACAGCTTCTAATATTATAGTTGGCACTCTGACATGCCTAGAATACAAACACATACCATGCCATGTTGTAGGATATTTTTTCCATTTCCAATGCATACAATCTATGGATCCTAACATTCCTGGAAACCCACTTTCTTCTCCTATTGCTAGTAAGCGGGCCATATCCTTCTGATCTGGCGCTCTCAAATACTCATCTTCAAATATTTGAACAACGGCTATGACAAACTGTCTCATACACTCAATAGCGGTACTCTCTCCAATGCAAATGTATTCATCTGTGCAATCAGCTAATACCCCATAAGTTAGCATACGAAGTGCTGCTGTTACCTTCTAGAAACAACCTAATCCAAGTACATTAGCCGCATTTTTTTGCACAAAATAGTCATCATGATCCTGTACTGCATTTATTATATGCAAGAAAAGAGGTCGGCTCATTCTAAACCTGCAAATAAATACAAAATTATTACAATCGATAGTAACTAAAATATTTAAATTAAACAGTAAACACTATACCACAGCCCATCTATAAGGACTCCTTTTCTATCGTTAAAAGCAGCTATAACAACCAACGATCGGTCATTAAAAACTTTTAGCAACCGACTTGGTCTGTCGTTGATAATAGCATCGCTATAAGTTTTTAGCAATTGATCACTTATAACGACCGACCGACAGATGCTATAAGATATATATAACAACCGACTGTCTGACGCTATTATTTACTTATAGCGACCAACTGTCCGATGATATATATATATATTTATAGCAACCAACAATTAATTACCAAACAGTCCAGAGCCAAATACCAGGCAGTCCAGCCATACACATTACTCATATCAGCAATTAACAATATCAGCCATCCAAACAATATATATATATATATATATATATATATATATATATATATATATATATATATATATATATATATATATATATATATATATATAAACTGAACAAATCTTACAATTTAAATTATAACCATCAGTACATGTCATTTGTATATAGACAATCCTTACAAAGATTCAATCTCGAGCTAATATGTCATCTAAGCTACTAAAGTCCTAATTAATGTCCTCATAGTTGCCAGTTCAAAAAAAAAGTTCTTGTACTTGACGCCATCATCATCTTGCCTGGGCTGATTTATCCTTTCAGTTTGCTAAGCCGTAGCTTCAGCTTGGTAGAGTCACCTGAAAATATAAACAACTTCGACATGTTGATAGAAACCAGATTTTACGACATTGTAGAACGATAAAGAAAATATAAACAACAAGTCTGAGACTAGAAAGTTGGTTCAAGGTAGCACGATACCTTGACCAGACCGAGACCAGAAAGTTGGTAGGATGATAAGAAATGACAGACACGATATGATTGACACTGAAAAAATTAGGATAATATAATAAGTTGAAAATTCAGATAACACTTAAGATTGCGGTAAATAGCATTAAGATGTTCTATAAACACAAACTACTTCATGCTCAATCAGCGTCTCAAAACAGAAAGAGAACACTGAAGAGGCCAGAGCTGAAGTACCCTGTAAAAATATGCAAGTTCTTTGTGACGGTTTACGAACATAAGAGTAAATTGTTATAGTTGAAAACATGTAGACTTAAAAAATGGTAAAGGATTAAATATAGGTGAATAACAGCGTGTCAGAAACATCACTCACCCCAATGCCATAGTAGATCACAGAGTATGAAATATAATAAAAGAGAAATATGGAGAACAACATGCCATAGTAGATCACAGAGTCAAATTCGTAGATACTGAACAGAAAATATGTCAACCATGCCAATCAGATAGTTCATTAGAAATAAATAAAATTTACTGAAGAGAAATAATATCAAATAGTTCATACATAACAGAATAATAAACGATGCATAACATGCTTTTACTACAACTTAGAGCACAGAGCTAACCAAATAGTTCAGGATTGCACCTGCAAATCAGCATATTCCTGCACAGCCTCCTTGCTTATCTCTGCAAAAAAAAAGATCTTTAAATGAGATAAAAAAGGAAAAAATCTTTAAAAAAGGGTCTGAATTTGCTTATTGTTGCATAGCTTCATCTGCCCCCCAACAGAACTGAAAAAAAAACACCTTTAAATCAGCATACCTGTATGATGCAATATGATACAGCTCAGAGCAAGGAAACAATGGAACTCCTTGACCTTCCAGTAGTGTGATTTCTTTGCATTTGATCAGCAACTAGAAAATATTCAAATAAAACGATAGTTTCAGATATATGAATCTGCATCTAACCAGGCCTATTATTATATAAATTCAGAAAATGCAAGAACATTTGCGTCCAAGAAAAATACAAAATGGAGGAGGCATTTACACAACAGTACCATTGCGCCCCTGGTGTGGTAGAAACAAGGAATTCCTTTGTCTCTTCTTCCTGCTCACCGGAACGCAGCAACAAAATACAAAATGGAGGGTGTTGCTTCTAAGGGAGGTGAGGGGGTACAAGAATAGGACTACAATAACGGGGTGTGGTACCATGGCGAGCAGCTCGGCATTGACGCCATAAACATTGCAGAAGCCCGTGGTTCAAACGACTACAGAAACCATCACCATGCGCCAAGGGGGTGGGGGGGGGGGGTGGCATCAGGGGGACCATCAGGGGCGCGGCCGCCCGGCGAGTGACGCAGGGAGGGGCACGCTGCCCTGAAGCGCTGCGCAGGGAGGGGAGCGGGGCCCCGGCGCGGCGCACGGACGCGGCGCGGCGTAGAGAGGCGCTCGCAGCCCCGGAGCGTAGCCTCGACGCGCGACTCAGGGTAGGGAGCTCGGTCCCGGTGTGCGGCGCAGAGAGGGGAGCGCGGCCGCCGGCACACGGCGCAGGAACGGCGAGCAGCCGTCGGTGCCGAAAGGAGGGGCGACGCAGAGGGGCGACGGCGTCTGATCGGGAGCATGGAGTTCGGGTGAGCAGGGGGCGGAAAAGGGCGTCGCATGGGCTGGCTATTGGCGGGCAGCGAAATTTTTCGCGGCCCCGTTAGGGTTTCAGTGTCAACGGATGGTTGTTGCAAAAACTCAACTATAGCGACCGATTAATTGATTATAATTTAAAATAGAAATAGCAATTGATCATTTGTTTCGAAAACAGACTTTAACAATGGACAGTCTATTTAAAACTTTTACCAATCGACCGTCCGATGCTATATTTTGATATTTAGCAACTGACTCTTAATGTTAATTTTAGACTGTGGTATAGTAAAATATGACATAAAATAAACTTTACGTTAAAAAATTTTGATCTATACATAAGATAATCAGAAAAAATAATCTTCATATAATTTTTGGTGTCCTTGTCTCTTACAACGAACAATTTTATGCCCACGAACAGAACCACCGTGTTTAGTTGCACCCATGGATGTATAATACGAGTGAACTATAGATGCAGATTGGATAAAGAAATCATCATCATCAGATGATGATGACGAATCCAGTACTTGCGCTCGCTCGTAGTTCCACGTATCTACAAAGACACACCAAACCGAAGCAGCATCAATAGATCGGAGAACGCTGGCACCGAGCGGTGGCCTTGTCTTGCGGTAGATGCTGGTGGTGCGATGGCGATCACGGCGACAGGTGACGGCTGAGTGCAGCGGTCACAACTGGGAGGAGATTTCACGGGAGACCTAGCAGTCTAGCACACCGGCCGCCAGTGCACGCGAGCAAACAATCTCCAGGATCGATTACGATCAAAGTTAGGTATCCAATCAAGTAAATGGGTCGGTTCTCAATGTTGGGCCAGATTCAAAGTATTATTAGGATGTATTTAGAGGATGAAATAATTCCATTTATATCATTACTTTAACTGCATTTTTTATCTATATCAGATATGATCAGAACTTACGTGTCATTGACTTGATAATATAAATAAAAAATGCATTAAAAATGATGATATAGATGCAAATAGCCTCTAATCCATTGAAGGAGGGAACTAAAATAGATTCCTAAATTTTTTTGTGCTGCCCCGAAAAAAATATTTTTGGAAGAATTTTTAGGAAATTGTTGGAGATACTCTTAGTCTATGGAGCACTCGTTCTTCAGAGTTTTTTTTTTTTTCCAACACGCGGTTTGCAGGTCCCACGCGTTAGCCCGCGTAACACGGAAGCTGGCACGAAGCCGTGAACATTTTTATTCTGATGATGATGCAGTCGGCGAAACCGGCCATGGTACCTGTCTATAACGTGTACACACATGGTCCGGTGCCCGCCCCAGAGACCAGAGTCTTTTGTTGCTTCTTTTTTGTATATACTCCCCTCTATTCTTTACGTGTCAAAACTTCATCCTAGAAATAGTTGATCTTGCGTAAACTTGTGCGATAATTGAGTCTACTAATTGCACTCATTCTGATAATTGATTTCAATCAGCAATGTGCTTCATACAGATGTTTGAAAACTCCCGTGTGCCAGGAGATGAAACACAACATGAAACAGTGCAGAAGAGAATCCAGTCATGCTTCAAATTAACTTCATATTTGGAACTCACACGACTTGGAGTTGAATGTCCAAACCGTCAGATAAAGAAGCAAAATCATAAAAAAATTTCAGAAATATAGATCACTACGTACCAGCTAGCCACCAAGATAAAGAAGCAAAATGCACGAGGTCATCGAGCATTCGAACTGAATAATAATTTGGGTCGATAGCCTTCCAAGTTCCAACTGCTTTTAACTTCGAAGGAAAGGAAAAGGTACCGCCTACCAATCAACGTGCACCGACGTTTCGTGTAGTTGCAGAATGTACCTGCGTGAGGAGGAAGAACCTTTGCAGGTGTCATGTGTGCGCTGCACGTAGTGCTTGGTTCGGTCAACACACCAACCAGGCAATCAACCCCGACGCGGCGTGCCTGCGCGACGCGGGAACAGAAGGAACTAAGCCGGCCGGCACCAACCGAAGCGGTATGACGACCGGAACACTCGTTCCTTCGCGCACCGACACGTCTCGCCACCAAACATACTGCCGTGACAGTTGACATGCCGAGCGCGCCTATATAAACGGAGGTGGTCGCCTTGTCGCTGGCCACACGGCACCTGCAGCACAACCATCGCCTCCATCGGAGCACTTGGTGAGCAGAGCCAGGGAAAGCCAGAACCCCCCTAGACGAGCGTGCACGTATACGTCGTCGCGTGCAAGTTCAGGCAACAGACTCGACGCGAGAGAACCATGGCCGCCACCTCGTCGAGGAGCCTCGCCGCCACGTGCCTCGTCGCCCTTGTCCTCGCCGGCTGCCTTGCCGCCGCACTGCCATCTGCCGACGCGCGCCGTCTGCTCGCCACCACGGCCATGCCTCCGGCCGGGGCTGAGTCCCCGGCGCTGGCGCCGGCGCCTGAGTCGGGCGCCGAGCAAGCCGGCCGGATGCTTTTCGAGGGCGGCTTTCGCCTCGCTGGAAGGCTGCTCTCTGCCCTCGGGATCTGATCGCGATCGATCACGGGTCGTCGTTGAGTGGACGACGCCGGCGCCATTGTCGATCGTCGACGGAGGCCGCGCGTGTTTTGAATGTTCGGGCATCAGGATTGTTCATGTTTGGATTTACAGTTTACTTGATACTGTGTCCCATTGTGCATTTCCACCTTTTTTTTTCTTTGTACGACGTTGCATTTGTTGGTTCTTTTGATTGGAGTACAGTTTATTTGTATCGCATACATCAGGGTTCTACTATACTATCTGTGTTTGCCGTTATGTTAACGTGTTCATTTATTTGTACATCAGCATCGATATTGTTCATTGAGAGCATCGATATTGTTCATTGAGCGCCATACCTTGTGCGTACCGGATCCATGCTTCCGAGACAACACATATTCGCTACATTTCGTCTTCTAAATTTATCAGCACATCTGCACATGACTGCTTCCGAGACAATTCAGTTTTTGAACTTTGAACACGCCTCATACATCACTGGCTCTATGGAGGTAGACGTCATAGCGCCTCCAAAAAAATTGACTCCGCTTGCTAAAACTTTTGCAACTCTGGATGTATGGCACAGACAACACGATCGACATTCTGAAATACATTGTCCTACAACCAACAATGTTTTTTTTTTTTTGGTTTTTCGTCGATCCAAAATACAGAGAAAGCGGCTAAAATAAAAGGATGCACACCGTGTGTTAGATGTATAGACCAAGCAACCATAGCGATCGAGAAGAAAAACATGCAGTCCTAGGAACGACGAATACATCTATCAACCGGACAGCGTGGCTCTGATAATATATAAGGAGACATGTTGGTTGCTTTAATTTTCAACAAGCGAGCAAAATGGAACATATGTATATAAAGGGACTAAGAGCATATCCAATAGTTCTATTAAAAAATCACCGCAAAAAGCACCTTTAGCCCCTGTGCGGTTGTCCACTAATCCAAGTGGATTAGCGGGGAAATGAATCTATTACTCTCTAGGTGACGATTCAATCGCTCTCATTCTACTCCGTTCTCTTTCTATTTTTTTTCAAACCGAACTGGACCCTTGACTTAATCACGCCTTAATCGGAGGCGCCCAGCCCATTATGGCAGGTGAGTCTCTGTCGTCACCGTCACAATAAATAGAGGTGAGGGGCTGGCCGGGACTCATGACCAAAGTTCGTCCGTACCGCCGCACCCTATCAACAAACCCTAAATCCGATCTGTGAGAAGACGCTGTGCCGACGAGAAGCACCACCGCCATCACCGCCACGACGACCGCCGTCACCAGAAGATCGACGACATCGCCATGACTTCTACGCCACTGCCTTCTTCATCAACCGACGCTGCCCTAGCGCAGAGGACCACACCGACAAAGAGCAGATGACCAGATTATCTTCCACGACTCCGGCGACTGGATCCGAAGGTATTGACCACCTCCGAACCACAGATCTATTACCGACACGAAACTCTCGGATCTACACTCCTAAGCACCGAGAAAAGATAACAACTTTGTTAAAAATTGATCTCCACCTATTTTGACCCAACGGTTTTAATGGGCCCTTGACCTAATCGCGCTCTGATTGGGGGTGCCCAGCCCATTATGGCTGGTGGGCCCCTATCACCAGCGCCACAATAAATAGAGGTGGCGGTTGGTCGGGACTCATAACTGAAGTTCATCCGTACCGCTGCACCCCACCAACAAACTCTAAATCCGATCTGTGAGGGGACGCTGTGCCGACGAGAAGCACCACCGCCGTCACCGCCACGACGACCGTTGTCACCGGGAGATCGACGACGTTGCCGTGACTTCGACGCCACTACCCTCTTCACCGACCGACGCTACCGTAGCGCAAAGGACCGCATCGACAAAGGGCAGATGGCCGAATCGTCTTCCTCAACTCCGGCGACCGGATCCGAAGGTATTGACCACCTCTGAACCACATATTTATTACCGACACGAAAACTCTCGGATCCGCACTCTTAGACAACGGGAAAAGATAATAACATTGGCATCAGAGCCAGATCTAGGAGTGAATCCCGACGAGTATAGAAAAACTTGCCGGAACCCTAACCTCGAACAAAGATTCGAAAGAAAAGAAAAACAGTAGCCGCAAAATATCACAGAAGAAGAAAAAAAATCTTGAGAAAAAAAACTCTCGAAAAAAAGGGAAAAAAGAA